>JAANSQ010002447.1:0-11971 GCA_036850885.1 Lepidocyrtinus dapeste | reverse complement strand
TCCACGCTCATAGTCAAATGGGTTCACTGGATAAGATATATCTGGGTTAAGATATTCCAACTTTTAGTTTTAATTGCATAGATTCGATGGAGTAGCACGAATGGCATTGTTTGTCGATTCCAGTGTACAAGTTAAGAAATACCATTCAGGATTTAAGCATTAATTAAAGCTCGATATTTGGTGCTTGACACTGAATAACAAAGGTGTTTTGTGTTCATTGCACCTACGTTGATTGATGTATTCGTGTCTGCAAATTAACCGCTGGCAAACAGCGAGAGATCGAGATCCTAATCCAAATCACTTCCGCAAACAAGCATTTGTGGCTGGTGTGACGCACTCTTGTTAAAATACTACATAATGCGCATCTTATTAAATTGCCAGTGCGTAGGTGTTCCAAAATAAATAGACGCTGTTAGATCCAAGTTCTCATTGTGTCTAATATAGAACGCTTGGAGATAACAACTGCTCCTAGGGATTCCCTGACTTTTCAGATTTCCATTAGACTGTCAGAAGTGTCAGACATAATGAAATTTATTGGGATAATTGCATTAGCAACTTTGGCTAATTTAGGAATGCAAGTGGAAGCTGGATCGATAAAAAACTACCATATTGATCAAAATTGCCGTAAGTCCCAGTAAAATTTTGGAACACAAATAAGATGATATATGGAACCCCAATTTTATTACTTTGTTCACTCACGTAAACAGCCTATGATGTAATTGTTTACGATATTCGGGTATCGGATTGTGATGAGCTGCCTTGCACCATCAGAAGAGAAAAGTGGTATACAGTCGAAGGCGATCTTGGAGTAAGTAAGTGCCCAACAGCTTATGGAATTATATTTTTTAAAATCTAAAAATATTTTAAAAAAAAATTACCGTCACCTTACAGCGAGGAATGTCACCAATCCAACCTTAAAGTGTAGCTCTGTATATTTGGGGAAGCATATAGACTTACCAGGGCACGGAGGTTGTGACAATTTGACAAATGGGACGTGTCCAATGATTGTAGGGGAGCGGTATACCACCTCCACCACCTGGAAAATTCCCTACTACGTACCCCCGGTGAGAGTTTTCTCCGTTTCTTGTTATTATTAAAATAAAAAGAAACTTGACTTCATTTATGATTTCTTGCATTTTCAGATGACTTACACTGTATACTGCAGCCTTGTGGATGATTACGACCAAAGCATGATGTGTGGTTGGGGCTCCAGTAGAGTAGTTTAAAGTAATTAAAGTCTGGATAAGAAAATTATGTTTTCATCCCGATATATGTAATGCATGTAGAGCGGAGGATAATTCCAAAAAGATATTTATTGAATGTAAAGTAAATAAATAATAGATATTTAAAGCGTAATTTAATTTGTTAGTTGTCGTTATTTCTCGATTCCCAGTCTAAATTGAAGAATAACCAGAATGTACGTTGTCACATTCGTTGCAGCTGCGGCAATAAATCTCAATCCAATATTTGTGATATTGCAGGTGGTTAGTACGACAGGATCGCGTGCTTGATGTTGAAACTGCGATAACTGTACAGTAAAAAATCATACCCATTTAGTTATACCACCTACTGCGCTAATGACTGGTTCTTCTCCTCGAGATTTAATTGCTGACATATGTCATCTTGGTGTAATATTGGTCTCTAATTTCCTGTGAAAACATTACCTGGTACTTAGTCTCACTGTCTAGTCGAGACAAGGCGCATCTTCCTATTACCTGGGATGGTGCTTCCGACTATTAATGAATTGTGAATTTTTTATTTTCAATTCTGGTAAACATTATGGTTGCATTAATGTTAATTTTCGTGGCTAAATTAACTTACTGCGTTAGTAATCATTTGACCCGGGAGCAAGATCAATGTCAAGCTGAAGCTAGCAAACCATCCATGAAATGCCCAAATGACGTAATATCTGCTATTCCCAAAAGTTGACTCTTTTTCAATAGCCCCAGAATACAAGGTGACGGAGTATAAAGCGCAAGTGATGGAAACAACGGATGTGATAGCTACGGCAAGAACAGATATCCCGAAACAGTTGCTCATGAGTCTACAGCAACGGCTCAAATCCTCATATGCCGTTCTTAAATTTTCCACCATCAAATGTCTCGGAATGTCTGGCTTTGTGTCAGCATCATCTTTTAGCACCACCTCCAACTGATCTTCAATTTCCTCAAAGAATATATAGATTAAGAGGCACAAGGAGCCAAATAGAATTGCCACGCCTTGTTGAACAAAGTCAATCAATCCATAACAGATCTTTTGGAGTAAAACAAAGAAGTCACTAAAGGGACAAGGGGGCTTTGCAGGAGCTACACCAACAACGGCTCTACTTCCAAAGTTTGATGTTGAATTCGTTGGTTGTTCGCTTAGGCATCCTTCAAAAACTAAGAATACGAAGGAGGTGACGTGACAAATGGACAAAACCAATGTGATCGACACGGCAAAGTAAGAAAATAAACGGAGTAGTCTAAGCCGTGAGTAGAGCTTGCTACGGTTGCTGTTATTTCTAACGGAATTCTCTATTTTAATATTTTCGTAATAAGGTTGTGAAGGAATAGGATTGATTTGTGTAGACTTCTTTGCACAATATGATTGACAGTTTGTAACGTCAGGAGTTCCAAGAGTAAGTTTGCGCAAAACCTTAATTAACAAATTCCATATCTCACAGAATTTGTTTCTGTGTACGAAAGAATTAATAAAAATCAGGTCACATTGGGAGTAAAGGCAAATAGTTTGGGCGAAAAAGGTATACAAATCGGTTCCATCGAAGTAAACTATTAAAACATCATGAATTCCAAAGAACACCCATAATGTCACACAAAAGAAGAAGACCAAAAGAAAAATATTCACCAGCGATGCAATAGATTTCCAGTAAGATGAAATGTAACAGTTTGAGTACTTTGATTTCGTAATATTTTCAATATCATTGTGTTTTAATTTTGGACAATAGTTAAATTCCCTTGTAGCTTTTGTAGAGGGTCGATTTAAAGCAGGTCTGGAAGTTAATGAAATTGGAGATATTCCGAAAAACTGACAGTACCGTAGGATTGGGGTTACTGCTTCGCACACACAGAGGCAAACTTGCTCACTTTCTGGATTTTTGGGGCAACAGCAGGGACTTTCGAACAATTTTTGAAGCCGTTTCAGTATGTTTCCTTTCCATAATAGTTTTGGCTTTAATGGTTCCATGATTTCCATTAATTTTTCCAAGCTTTAGAGTTTCCGAAATTCGACTCTTGGGGCTATATGAGATTTATGATGACTTTCACCGTAGCGAGCAGTAATAATCTTACTGAACCAAAAAAGCTGTAATGTTANTATAAGTTTAGGGAAGGAAATAAAGCAATCTTGCTTTATTTAAACTTGGATCAATTAATTTTCTGCACTTCTACAAATTATCTCTACATTCATTCCGAGAGCTTGCTGCTGCTGATGAAATAGGAGTCGTTTTATTACCCACCCACAGAACTTGCCAAATCCTGAGTCCATACTACAGCCAAGACTAATATAATCGAATCCATAACTTCCTGTTACGGTATTGGATATAAGCCTTCATCTGTTAATATTTACCAAACGATAATTGGAAACTATTGTTGACCGTAAAAATAATGGAAAAGCCTAACTGGACCAAATGCGTACAGTTCCAAAACCATAAACCATACTGTTGAAACTCTAACGTACAGCAATGGAAACAAAATACTGGACTAGGCATATTAAACACACTCTGTAAATTCGGAAATCTTAAAAACCGTGTTACTGCTTAGTTTTCATCCTGACTCCATCTGACATGACACATGACGTCATCAATAGTATTTGTTACTCAAATCGAATTTCTTTTGTTTGTAGATATATACACAGTTTAGAAGTTGAGGCTCGTGACATGACAGGATTAAGGCTTCGGAAATTGAGTCGATCAAATGCATTTTAGCGATGGGTTATGTTATATTTTGGTAATTGGACACACTACAAATATCATTAATGACATGCAGACTATGCTTTTGAATCTCTTCGATATAAAATGGGAATACATTTTTCAAAGTTCGAGAGAAAATATTGGCATAATTTATTTGTAGCACCAATACCCAAAGAGGTAATCAATTCAAATAACAAGGTAAAAATTTGTTAAAAATGATTGCGAAAGGAAAACATGAGCAATAGTAGGCGAACAGCAAGAACTTTGCAAGAAGTTTTAAATTGATTTGGTCATTACCGTTTATCGGAGTTAAGTTTAGTCTCTTTAAGCTTCGTTGTTTCATTCAAGCATATTCGATCAAACCTTAAGGTAAGTATATTTGAATATGCTTTGAACGATGCATTTAAAGTATTTTTTGTTGGAAGTAAGCTACAGAAGTAAGTGGAGTACAAAGACACATGATGGAATTAGAACATTTTACTTTGGAACTTTCTTCATAATTTCGCCAAGTTGAACAATATTACGAGCCTGTAGAACTAACGGCATGTCAATCATTTGTCCTTGGAATACGAAAGCCCCCTTTTGGGAAATAAATTTGAAATAACATGAATTATGAAATAAATGCAATAAAATGGATAGTTTCGGAAATATCTTACTTTCCCAGACTTTTGATGCTTTTCGAAACCTTCTATGAGTTCCCGCGCCCAAGCAATTCTTTCTGCCGTTGGACTAAATTCCTCCTGGCAAATTTGAATTTGGCTGGGGTGAATGACTTGCTTTCCAGTAAACCCCATCTGAGAACCTTCTGCTGCTTGTTTCCGTAATCCGTCCGCATCTTTACAATTATATTAATTATATATCTTTACATTAACTTAGGTTCATTATACATATGGTCAGACTATGCGAATACCTTTGTAGTCTATATGAACTATGTCAATAGCTTGCAGTTTAAACGCTTTCGCTACCATCACTGTGTATTGGCTGAGCATAAAGCAGTTCTTTAGCGTCTTTTGTTCGTGTCGCACCTAAATTTACACACGAAGGATACGTAAACAATAATTGTTTAGTTAGATAAACTATTTTGTGAGAGGACACTGGCACTATAATTCAGAAATTAATTTAGGCGTTTCCTCATAATTATTTATTTACCTATGTCAGCGATATAATCGTCCGATCCAAAAACTATAGCGTCAGGAACAAAATGAGAGCTTGTTGCGAGATCCCAGGCAGTTTGACAAATATGGGGCAATGAGAGCAATGACATGGCAGACTCGACAAATATTATTAAATTGATTTTCTGCCGAATATTTCGTTCCTTTCCTAAAATACTTGTCGCAGTTTCTGCAAACTAATAAAACATGTTTGCAGTAAATAAAATGTATGAGTCAATTAGAACGCCTTGCCTTAACTTGGTGGGAATATTCAATCAAAGTTCTGTACCCATTTTAAATGGTCCACGCCATCCACCTTAGGCACATGAATCGAACTTGGTAGATAACGAGCAGGCAAAATGGTTTCCAAATCCGCTTGACATAAGCCGCTTTGAACCGAGTTTACTCTAGCAGTAATCTCCGACCGGACAGCGGAACTTTGACTGTTATTGTCCAAATATTTTCGTACGTTGACACGAGCCTCTTCCTAGAAAGATGAGCATTACAAACTAAAATACTTTTGAAATTGGAAAGTAAGAGAACATTACATTTATACCTTTTTATTAATAGCTACGCCATCTTCGCAATCCAAAACTATGCAGTCTACGCCCAAAGTCGGAATTTTGGCAATTTTACGGAGATCACTAGCAGGAACATACATAACAGCTCTTCTTGGAACATATTTCTAGAAACCATTTTTTTTCTCTTTGAAACCAGTCCCAAACTCTCTCATAATTAATTATTGAAAAATTAAACTTAATTTTATAAGTTTTTTATAATCACCCTTTTGTACTCATGCGAAGTGTCTATAGAATATTGCAAGCATCCCCCAAAGTGAAAAATTCCTCCGGGGTTTGCCAAAGTTGGCCTTCTCCAAAAATGAAGAATTGGTCTGAGAGAAGCGGACGCCTAAGAATAGAACCAGAAAAGGTGAACAGATTTCAGATGTGGCGCAATGTGCCCCAAAATCCTAACCGCGAGTTTAGAATTCAGTCCAAAATTTTTTACATGACAAGACCGTACTAAGAATACACGGATGCTTGCTTGTTTATGTTTTTGTGGGAAGTTAGCCTTTGGTAAAGTGAAAATTTCGGTGATGCGTTTAGTTTTTTGGAAATAATTAAAATGGAAACTATAATTGAACAACAAAGAAGATACCATGAAGAACGGGAGCGATGTGTGGACCAAATGGTGAAGGAATTCCTCCACAAAAAGGTTTCGGTAAGGTTATTTAACTTTTAAAAATATTTTATTTTGTTTAGACGGTATCTTGCACCCTTCTATATTGCTTGTTTATATGCGGCAAACTAAATGCCTTTTAGCTACCGCAGTGCAAGAACAGGTTGCGTAATTTTGGGCATTGTGAGACATTATATTAGGTTTGTCGAGTTTGTTCTCTACGATAAGGCTGATTGTAGTTGGTTTTCTATTTAAAACTGGCGAATAGGAATAATTTATAAATTGAGTGAAATTTTATTTATTTCAGCATCGGGATCACATCAATTCAGAGCATCGTACGAAAACGCTTTTGGATGTAAGTTTACTCATTTGGTGTGATCTGAAAGATGTAGTGGAGGTTATTAATTTCATTTTGATTTCCATTTTAGCGTTATATGGATTGTACAGAACGGGTCGGAGACCTATATGAAGATAAGGATGGACAGAGAAAAGAAGAAATACAGGCTCTATCGGGTCCCAATGAATTCGTAGAATTTTATAATAGGCTCAAGTCGATCAAAGAATTTTATAGAAAACATCCTAACGAAGTCTCAGTCCCAATGTCTATCGAGTTTGAAGACTACACTAAAATGCGGGAGTCTAACAATGAAGAATACCTCAATCTCGTAGAGTTTAAAGACGAAGAAGGCTACGGCAAATATTTGGACTTGCATGAACACTTTGAAAAGTACCTTAACCTTAAGGGCGTTGAGAAAGTAGACTATATTACCTACCTCGGAATATTTGACAGACTTTTTGAGATCCCTAAAGAAAGGAAGGGCGCAGATTATCGAAAGTATTTAGAAGGACTGCTGGAATATTTATATGACTTCCTCACAAGGATTAAGCCTCTAACTGACTTTGACAATGTGCTCGCCGACGTACAAAAGGATTTTAATCTTCAGTGGGAGCTGGGGCAATTTCCAGGTTGGCCTAAGGAAACAACTGCAGGTGCGTTAGCTCATACAGGAGCACATCTGGACCTGTCCGCGTTTTCAGATTGGGAAGAACTTTCTACATTGGGTCTTGACCGTTTGAAGTCTGCCTTGATGGCGCTTGGACTAAAATGTGGAGGGTAAGTTTAAAACAAGAAATCAATTTCCTTATTATGCAGTGGACAGGAATTGTTAATTAAACCTGTTGTTTATTTATTTAATTAGAACTCTAGAGCAAAGGGCACAGCGGCTATTCAGTACAAAAGGAAAATCGCTGGACGAAATTGACCCAATTTTGTTTGCAAAAAATAAACCTGGAAAGGCCTCCAACAAAGAAAAGGATGCAGAGAAAAATCGAGAGATTGCAGTGTTGGAGTCCCAAATTTACAGGTATAATATTAGTTGTACTCTTTGGAAGTTGGATATCCTGCACATTCTCGGAATTGTAATACGTTACGGATTTTTCCAATATTTTATAGATTAGCGGAGCTTCTCAGTGATCAGCGGGCTGGAACCAAAGAAAATGTTACCAGGAAACAAGCTAGGACGGCAGGCGAAAAAGAGGAATCTGATGAAGAGGAACAACAAAGTGAGTCTGAGGATGATGATGATGATGAAGTCCCATACAATCCGAAAAATCTGCCACTGGGTTGGGATGGAAAGGTTATCGATGAAGATTCTACTTTCAAATTTAATTTAGCAATATTGATGAGTAAAAACAATCAAACTTTTTAAATATTTTTTCAGCCTATTCCATATTGGTTGTACAAACTGCATGGTTTAAACATCAGCTATAATTGCGAAATTTGTGGTAATTTCACGTACAAAGGGCCGAAAGCATTTCAACGTCACTTTGCAGTAAGCTCTTTTCAATTTTTCTTCTTATAGATCCTCATCTTCATTGATAAATAAACATAAGACTAGACAAATTGATAAATCGTCATAAATCTATTGTAGGAATGGCGACACGCTCATGGTATGCGTTGCTTAGGAATTCCAAACACGGCTCATTTCGCCAATGTTACACAAATTGAGGATGCCCTGGCATGTATGATTCCTTTAAATCTTCTCAGTCTTTAATGTGAATGAAGCAATTCTAAATAACCCTATAGTTTAATTTTTCAACTTGTATTTTCAGTGTGGGAAAAGCTCAAGGGCCAGAAAACAGCGGAAAGGTGGCAGCCAGAAGGAGAAGAAGAGTACGAAGACTCCATGGGAAATGTAGTCAACAAGAAAACGTACGAGGATCTCAAAAGACAGGGCCTACTCTGAGGAGGATTTAATTATTGCTTGGTTATTAATCAATTTATGATAATTATACCAGTTCATTTTTTATAATGCTAGGGACTCTACGTCTTTGTATTTTACATGAATGATTTGTGTAAATGAGTATTTCAGTTAGTGAAACATTAAGAATTTTTGGTACTTGATTTTATTAATTCGTTTTTTATTTAACTAAGCATAAATGGTTTTGTAAATCTTGTCATTTATAAATGCTCGATAAAAAATAAAGTTTTGTTAGAGTCATGTAACAAGTTAACAAGTAAAATTACAAAAAATTATCTCAAGTGTATATTCATAAAATACTGACAGTACGAATATTTATCTTGTGTTTGAGTGTAAATTTGTCGAACGTATAAAAGGATTAAGTTCCTAACTGTACTTCTAAACTAGAAATTAATATCCATGAATTTGGATAATTTTTTAACATTATTTTATTTGGATTTTCTACTGGGTCTGGATTTCAAACGGGCTTGGAGAGTTAATAAAAGTCCGGCGAGGACGTCGTGGTTATGTAACTTCTTGCCGAATATTAGCCTTCGCACGGCATCATCGTAGGTTAATAGGGCCACCATATTTTGTAGGAGGAAGCCTTGGCAGTATTCCAGCAGCTGGACTGCGTTGTACACCTGCAACACATTAATTCCAATTAGTAAATTACGAAGTTTCAGGATAAGTCAAAGGTTAAAGTATTTTTTAACAACCTACCTTTGCATGAATGTAAAGGGACACTATCGAATCATTATTCACCATTTTTGAACAACGCGCCTCGCAAAAGTGTAAAAGTCCATCAAGTTGGAAGAAATTGGCGGCAGCCATTAATTCCAAAATATCCTCAGATTCTATATGACGTATTGCGTCACATCCTCCGTTGTACAAGTATTCCATGACCATCTAAATGGAAGTGAAAGCTATGAATCGTCTGGGGCATTTTGTAAATATTTGGTTTTCGAATTAAGCGGGAAAATGTTTACTTGAAATATGCGATAGCGAATATCGTTGATTTGTAGAACGGGAGTACTATTCGCTTCAGGAGCACTTTTCAGCATGGCTTTGAACCGTGGAGAGGAGGTGACAAGAACAATTTTGTGCGCGTAAAAGACTCTTCCTTCCACTCTAAACTGTACGTCAGAGAGTTCCGGGTTGTTTACATATTTTGGGTCAATGCGAGTTCCACTTGATAAGCAGTTGTCTCTAATGTCTTTGATGGATTCACGACCGTAACAGGTTTGGAAGATGTCAGCTAAGAGTAGAGTTGTGCCTTCGTTCTGGAATGTAATTTAAAAAAGACATTGAATTTTCGTTTCCGTCGAAACTAATCGCGAAAATAATCCTCTGACTTACCTTGCTATTTCTAAAAATCGCGAATAAAAGAGGCAGACAATCCTCTACAAAGTGTCCCTGAGAAGCGTCTTCCATGGGGAGGATTTGAAGACAGTCCTGTAACAATTGGTCAACAATAGGTTCGCACCGAAGCTCATGGGCAGTGCTCAATGCATTCACCCAACAATGTAAAGTCCAGGGAATGCCGACGTTCCTTAGATCAAGGGTAATTTCCAAATGCCCATTTTCTGAGCTTTGATACATCGCCTCTTGCAAGACTTTAATTTGGGTTTTGGTCATTAGCTTAGATTCATCTACTGAAACCCGACTATTGTTCAGAGCTGATGAGGACAAAGAATTGTTTAGCATTGTGGAAGTGCTGTTGACACTGCCTCCGCTGTTTGTGCTGTTATTCAGATTTTTAGTTTGACCGGATCTAGCCTGCTGAGCTTGAACCCCTTCAGCAAGGATTTCCTCCAACGAGAGCACTTCCTTGGAGGGTGACTGGTGATACGGATGAGAAAGTAATTTATGAACAATTGATCGGTGGCCATGAGACGCGGCGACGGACAACGAGCTATAATTAAATAACAGTAAAGTCAAATCATCAAGTGCTCCATTTCCTGAATTAGTAGTGATAAGACCCCAAATGTTCAAATGTCTTACCTGAAACTACCCCGTTGAGCGGATCCAGTGTAACAAAGAGAGTCCCTGACTAAGGTACATAGGAAAGGATTCGCACCATAACTAAGGAGAACTGAGACTATCTCCATATTTCCAGTTGCCACTGCAACCTGCAGAGGCGTCTGGGTTGACTTGTCCTCGCTTAATTTCGCACCCCCTTCAACATTACAACCCTTTTCCAAAAGTATCTGTGGAACAATAAGTTGTTAATTAAAATCGTCCATTTCATATTCTTACTCAGATGTTTTCAATTTATGCACACCTTCACTATTGAAATGTGACCCATTAGCGCAGCAAACGTAAGCGCAGTCCAATGCTGAGTTTCATTATTCGCCTGGGGAAAGTTGGGACAGTTTGGAGGAGTTTCAATATCCGCTTCTGCTCCCGCATCTAGTAAAACGCGTACCATATTTTCTTCGCCTCTGACGCAAGCCAGGATCAGAGGTGATAAACCTAACGCATCAACGAAAAATGGACATAATTTAGTGGAACAGATCAAAGATTAAGATGGCATGTCTTGTATGACAAGAAGAGTAAGAAAAGTTGTTTAATGTAATTACCGGATTCATTAAATGTATTTGCTTTGGACGGCGGCATCAAGAGCAATGCCTGCGCTACCAAATCGGACCTCCCAGACGTAAGCATTTTAAAAGCTAGATCAATTTTGAGCCTTCTATTACACTCAAACTCATCCATTGAGCGTCGAGGCCATGAGAATTCATCAGTTCTGTTAAAATACAAGATTGGCACATTAATTAAAGCAATTTCATTTCGCTCAAAGCTATTTACTAGCATTTATCTTACCCTATCAATCTAACTGGACAGTCAATTCCAGGCAAAAGCAATCTCGCTGCTTGCATCACATCATCCTTATCCACCAACCCGGAATGTCTATGATCTGCATGAGCAGCAGCCACCCTGACCCATTCAATCAAAGGAGGAAGTACAATGAAGGGTCTTTCATACACCAACTCCTGAATCGGAACCCTATTCTGCTGTTGTTCGTGGTGACCAGTCCTATCAGTCACTTCAGATGGACCGGAGCCATGACGATTATTCGGACCGTGACCTTTGCCCTTATGCTCATCCGCGTTCTCAAGCTGGGAGCAGCGCATAAAGTAAAAAAGCGTATGAATGGCCGATGGCGACCAAGAAGGTGGCATAGACTTGCTTCCGTTACTAGTCCCCAAAGGAAGTTGCTTGTGATGATAGTGCGTGACACGGCTCACAAGATCCGAAAGTTCAACTAGAGAAAATCACGAAATACACGCATAAAATTTTGTACAAGTTCTCATGTTCTGCAGAATTAAAACGCACTTTCAACTTTAATTCATTTGGTAATAGGCACTTTTGTTATGTCTGGACTGGATGCGTGCATGAAAAACAAGAGTAGCAAAACAAAATGCAAAGGAAACCCTAAAGAAAGAAAATGCTTTGTTTCATTCTACGCCTCGAGCTTCCCGTTTCTC
>JAANSQ010002446.1:0-11972 GCA_036850885.1 Lepidocyrtinus dapeste | reverse complement strand
CGTAAGTGAAAAATTCTATCGCATTTATTTAAAAAGCAACCCGATGAATTCCTTCAGATTCAAACATAAAAATAATCTCGAAAAAATAAGCAACTTTTTACCTAAAGTCTTACCAAAGAAAAAAGACAGTTTTTAGGTATACTTTCTACACTGAAATGTCAGAACGAAATCCCTAATATATGCCACGTCATAAAAAGAAACAAGCAACTCATGATTCGATATATTTTATGACATGGATGAATCCCATAAAATAAAAACACACCTGAATTTGACATGCAACTGTTCAGTTTTATTGCAAGATTTTCCCAATTACCCGCATTTTTTTATGAAAAGTGTCATGTTTTGAACATGAGATACTGTGGTTTAAATTCATAAATAATAAATACATATTGTAAACCTACGCGACATAAAACATACAAACATAAAACTTTGTTTTTATACTGGGTTGACTTGAACAAAAACACAAAATATCGAAATGCTTGTAGCGTGAAATATTAAAAAATGATAAAATGACTACTCTTCTTTTATAAAAATTCTACGAGATAATTATTTTCTAGATATGACAATGTCTTATTTATGGAGTCAAGGATACTCCTACAAGACTTCGTTTTTAGTCAAATTTTCATCTACAAAACAGGATTCTGCTCTCTAATCAAAATCTTGCTGAAAAGAATATATTTCAGATCTTTTGTCGTAATAAAACGATTTTCCTATACTTTCTACAACAGAACCATACACGAAAAATCGCTATTGAATTGCAAAAAAGCATTTATAAACCCCGGCGGGATTTATTCATCGAAAGCAGAAAAAAACGTATTATCTTCATAAGAACATTCTCAAGCGGAAGGAACTACCGCTTCAAGTAAAGAAGGGTAGTAGCTACACCAGCATTTCATATCTATGGATTGGAAGCTCATGGATTAGTATAAATACAAGGAAATGAAATTCTTTCACTGGTAGGGCACAAACTAAACTCGTGGTAAAGTTCACCCTCGAGTGTATATACATTTTATGCATGATAAAGTAATTCAATCAAGGTTGACAAAGGAAGAACTTGGACACGACAAAAAAATCTTTGGGGGGGGAACAAGCAAAGCAACGTTTTCTGAAGCTCATTTTATAAGTAAATGCAGTGTGGTAGGCATATTGGTAAGCGTTGATAAAAAATATTTGAAGTTTAGTAGGGAGGACATACAAATGGTATTTTTAGTCGGGTTAATAGGAGAATGGGATGCCAGACAAAGGCGTAAAACACTTTAAAAAAATTGTGAAGAGGTTGAAGCTTAAGAGCGAAAAAGCAATCTGCTAAAATTGATAGCCTATCTGCTAATCGTAAGCGTATTGGTGGTAGTACAAAACAAAAATAACATAAATATAGTTGAAAACAATACAATCCGAAGCAACTGTTTTAGTTTTTGACGAAAAAGCTTCGTTGAACGTATATTTTTACATCTCGTCACTCTAAGTTTTTGGTGCATGCTGCTATTTTTATTACGTTACCTCCGAAACTAGAGATGGGTTCGCACTCGAAGTTGACGAGACTAATGGACTAGTCCCGATTTTCGCACGATTGGCATGCATTTTTTCACTTTTCAGCAAGTTATATTTTTGATTGTGGGTCAGCGAAAGCACTTTCTCTCCAATGGTGTTATAAAAGCGCACTCAAACTCACATAAAATGTCAGTATGATGATTCAGACAATTTAAAACCATATAAACTCAAGTTAGTTTTACACAAAGACCAGGACTGTTTGGAACTGGTAAATTTTAGACTAACTGTTTCGTAGCAAGTTCTTAGTAGATTTTAATGATGGCTTTTTGATAGCTTCTGAAAGTGGACACACATTAGCAGCATACTATTAAACAAATTCCGGTACTTCTAAAACACGAACACACAAAAATTATAACTGAGCTGTATTAGTTGTAGTTTGTTAATGTGTCGTAATCTCATTAAAGTCTTCGTAATTTATAGTCTTGAATTTCACTCTTAGCCTTAAATTCGTTTTCGTATAAAATGTTTACGGGATCGCAAAACGATATGTGGTCATTACGGCGTATACAGAGAATAACCGCAAAGCAAACAGTCAGACACAGCTAAACCTTCATAAAAAAGGGACATGGAAAATATTTACATGACATTGAAGATTTTAAACGATTTTGTGTAAATTCTTCCCGTTTTGGAAAAAAAACAATCTATTTTTGTAAAAGAAACCTCCAGTATTTTACTCGATAATGCAGACATGAAAATATATGTAATGTATGAATAATGTAAGGGTTCAGTGATCGCCTATGTGTTTTTTACTAATACCATACCTTAAGTACAAACTCAACTCAAATCCAAGGATCAAGGTCTAATGTAGCGATAGACGCGTGTGCAAATTCTCACAACTCGTTTCAGTCATTTCCATTATTTACTTAAGTGATATATTCGCCAAAGAGTCAAGTTTTTGGAGTGTAGAGTAATAGAGACAATAATTGCTCCCATGCATTTTTAAGCAAACACATTCCCATACACTTGTATTTGTACTTGTACATCGATTAATGTTTGCGTCTCACACACGGTTGCAATTTTCTCAGAGACATTGTAGCATCGCTGTCTGGGGAGTAAAATAACTAAGTACCTAGATTAGCACTCAAGGAATTCACATTATAAAACATGCTTATCATGATAAGACCTATCATTTTTTTCTCCTATAATGCATCAATACTATTAGCTAAACTTATCTTACTCATAAAGATTACTTAATGCCTTCATGGGGAAATAACAATTTTAAACAGGAATATAAGAGCCCAAACTAGCTTCCGTATGGTATGGGATGGATTTTGTCAAAAGAAATCGATTTAAAAAACCGACAGTGTCGATTTTCAAACTTCTCTCCCAGCTAATACTTCCAGCCGAATAAATAGAGAGTCCTTGTCGTGTTTCTAACGTTTCAACCACAGTCACCAAGCTAACACGAATTAGCTCTCTCATCTGAGCATAAAAAGGTTTGCCTAAAACTAGCAGTATTTTTGCATCAGTGGTTGAAGCAACAAACCAGTAAAAATCCCAAGGGTTTCGCTTTGGATGTGAAACGGTCTATTTGCTACATTTAATCTGCACTTAGATAATGATATTTAGGTAATACTTTATGTCACCAACATTATTCGATGACCAGAAATTCGGAAACCCGAGATGTCTGCCTGTTCTATCTCAAGATTTAAAATCAGTTTTACCTATGTCATATTCCCGCATTCCCTCCGCGTTATACCTAATACCTACAACGAATGAAAAAACTGGAATGGAGAAGGCAATCGCAAGCAAAAACTATTTCTATTTTTTCTACCAAAATGGTTGAGTAACTATAAATAACTGTCATCACCAAGCCTAATATGTTTATTAAGTGAACAAAGAAAATTAACTTATTTCGAATGCTAAACTGCCATTATGTTAAAATAAATTTAGTTTTTCCCAGGTTTACTCCCTATGTAGATGTTATTCAAGGCATACAAGTCTCTGATACTAGCAGTTTTCACGTACAGGCTAAAACACTGCAGAAACCCCACTTTTGAGAGTCTTCTCTATACTTGCTTTTCAACAATGCCACACTCCAATGATTATGAAAACATGTTATATATAACTCTTTAGATATTCCTAACTGAATAATTCTTATGAGATGAAGGTATCAGATAAAAATGATGTCTTAATAATGTCGTAAGTATGAGAAATTTTTGTAACTAATAATAAATACCTATAGAGCCTGAGTAAAACACACAATTCTCACAACGCCCCTGTGTTACCAAACTTAAACAAAAAGTATTAGAAAAAACGTCGACATGCTTGACGTACTCTTAGCTTTCCACAACTGACATTGATGAAAGTCTTTCCACTACTGAACTACTTTTACTACTGCATATCATATCAAACTACGATGCTTCATCCACTTATTTTTTGACAAGTGAAGAAAACACCACTCCCACAACATTATCTTCATCTAAAACTGTCTATTAAAAGACATTTAAATAGCCAATAATATCATATAAATGAAACAATGCTCTACATAACATATCTTAACCTATACCTGTTACAACATAAAATATCAAGTCAAAACTCTACTAACGTCACGTCATTTATCCTTATCATTGACTAACTATTTCATGCATCTCTTTTCCTTTTCATTTTACATCTACTCCTCCATTACAATGCCAAAAACGACTTGGACATTTATAACACAGCCTAAGGGCACATGGCAGATATAAAATCAAATCAAATTTGCATACAATCGCAATCATACAATCCTACAGTTACTTACATTAAGATATATTGAATTTAGCAGCAGGAGAAGCAACCAAGTTTTTTTTAACCGTGAATGTAGCTATATAAGCTGCAAATGCAGCAGTTCAAGGGTCTCTACCAACTTTGGCAACACTGATTCTGAGTACAGTACCATATTAACTCCTCCGACTTCGGCCGTCATAAATTGCTTGGTAAAAATTGTCAGCCAGATTGCTCGAAATGTATGGTATCCCTTCATATCCGTTTAATCTTGCCTTTCCGTCTCGTACGTTTACAATAGAGTTGTATAATCCTTGCAGCTTACGCCTCATTGAAACTGTTTACAATAGAACTAGTTACGTCAAGTGTACGATATATATTTCATGCTCCTTCTTGTGCCAAACGAAGTTTGAAATCATTTTATTCCTTTCTGTTCATAGATTGATTAGTATAGGATCATCATCACTTTTTACTACACTGCACATAAAATTCTGCACATGATGCAGAAAGGTTTGGCAGTGTACGTGGTTTTTAATGACATTAGCTTGTCACTGTCATCAAAACTCAAAAAACGGTTGGTTTTTTTCAAAACAATCTTATAATTGCACAAGTTGATTGCAATTTCGTAATCATTAAGCTCTCATTTTTTTTCATTTATCGTCCATTGCACCATAAACAAGCCCACCTGCCCATTGCAAACTTCTAGGAGGAGCGCCTGCAGTTCCACATAATTTTACTTGGCCTTGTACTGCGCCACCGACTCGATATAAATATTTTTTAATCAATGATATGCATATCATGCGAGAGGCGGTGAATCTACCACGAATGAATTGTCAAGGCGGAAAGAATAATAAAAAATACATCCATAAATCTACACTAAAATGTAATTGCCGTACTTGAATTACTTTAACTATGAATTTTAACGAGATTCTTGGATCAAATTGTTTAAAGAGGCACGTCTGATCATTACTATCGAAATAATAATAGTGATGATGATACCTTGTTAAACTTGTTAAACCGACCCATTTAAAATTTACATTCCCGGCTGATCATAAAATTTGCGAGAAGAAACCTTGGCTGAGTTATAGATTTAGATCGTGACAGTCGGACAAGTGAGAACAGTTTTATTGGGCGCTACATGTGTGGCATTATTTTGAGTACGTGATATTTGCTCAAAGCAATCTAATTAGGGCTGCATTTTAAGATAGCTTCGTTTTAACAATTACACAAAAACATACTCTCTGTTCGGGATTCAATATGCAATAAAGCTGCTTGCATAATGAAAGCATTAATACAAGGAAAACTTCCCAGATCAAGTCAGACCGTCTGCGTCATCAAGACTGTACGGATTTAAGAGCAAACACTAAATTTTCAAATTACTAAATACCTCTCACTCACATCAAACAATATAAAAAATTTCCTTCAAAGGGCAATAAAATTCTACTTTAAATTAACTAAAACTTTGAATTGCCAAATCCTTCCAGTATTATTTGAAGGTCAACCTAAAGCTGTTAATCTTTAATGAGAAACACCTATGACAGTTTTTACGTAAAAAAAATATATTCCATTCTTTACGAGCATATGCTACGAGGCATGGGTTAATTCCAAATTAAGCCTCATAACTGCTGCGCATGTTATATTATCTTTTCAAGTTAGCCACAAACAATTCCATGAGATTTTTTAAAGTAATTTAACTTGTATTATTACACACGTAGTAAAGCTAACTTTTTTTTCTACCTGTACGCTATGTATTTAATTGTACTGAAAAATCAATCAAAACGTATGAATGCGTAAGAAATGCAAAAATGTAGAATTTGATCATTGTATTCAAACGTTCGCTTCGCATAAAAACACATTGAACGGTATTTGTTTTTCAAATTGTACTGAGAAGCTCATGTTTCCAAGATCGATAAGCGTACCCCTCACAGCATTGTCAGTCAGCATGAATTCGTTTTCATTCCATCGAAAATGTTCTAACGAAGACATATAACATGTTTAATATGTTTCTTGACTGACGAAGTCAACACAGAAATGACAAATGAATCCATCATATAGCATTCCAGAATTTCTATCCTCTGTGGAAATTTGTGGGTGAAACTTCATGTAAAAGACACTATAATAGTAGTTTACAGCTTCATGTAGTTTCTATTAAAGCTTTTATTTCATGACAGACAGAAGCCAAGAACAATGTGATGTACTTTTCCGAGAATCACAATGTGTCTGGATTATTCAAATGATGAGTAGTCTCCAGTCACCACACAAACATACCTTTGCAAACGCCAAGAAATATTATTTCAAATTGCATCATGTATTTAAGTAAAGCAAAATAGCTTCTTAAAATGAAAACAACTTTAGACAACAATGGAACAGTAATACTTTCGTAAGTTCTGTTCCTAAACTTTGGCCTTCTTTTGGGTGACAAGTTGAAAACCTAATGAAGACACATTTTGCATCAGAACATATTTTTGAAAGGACGGAAAATGTTAAGTTACACTGACATAAAACTATATTTCCTGTCCGGGGGGATTAATTTGTCAAGTATGTCGGTTGGTGTAAGAAGCCTTAGAAGCAATCATATTATGATGATGTAAAAACCGAAGATGGTTATATGAGTGCAGTTAAGACCAAGCGTAGGAAACAATTCTAATCACTACTAATGTACATATGATCCAACTTTACGGCTTTATTTTGCAAACACAAACAACCAAACAAGGACATCACGTCATCATTAACTCCGTCAATGATGTGCAAGCTCGAAGAAAAATTTATGTGCATACGTATGTATCAGAAGCATAATTAATTGTCTCAAAAAGAGAGGTAGAACATTATTTTCCTACGGCTTCACTACGATTTTTACGAGATATTTCAGATACTCGCATGATGCTATGACTACCTATTGTTATGGTTTTAACGTGCACAAGAAGATTTTCTTTGGGGGCTACAAGCAACAAAACACCGACAGCAGCAGCTTGTGCCTCTGTACGGATCAAATTTTGCACGTTATGATGCATAATACACCTCGACAAAGGTAAACTTTTCATTGCTAGAAAATGTGAGGAGTACATTCATATATTAGCATTCCACCTCCAAAGGAAAAAAAACTTTAAGTGCCTCATTGTTTATATTACTAATTCCACACGATAGGGCATCCTATCTAATTGTCTCCATTCTTGCGGTCGAGGTGAAAAAACTGAACAATACCTGGCGAGAACAACTAGTGGGATAATGACCAACAATGATAACTGTTAAGATAATGATCTGACAACATTCTAAAAGTAAGGGTAGTGGCACAGCTGAAGATTTTAGCTGGTTTATAGGGTACAAACTTCAAACAATATTTATGCAAGAGTTGTAATTATTATCGTTATTAAAAAAATACATACTGGATTTCCAACTTTCATAAATGGGGTGGGCGTTCAACGATTCTGAATTAGTTATTGATACGCAAACTTCAAAGATTAGTTGCACTGTAAGAAATCTTTGGCGATAGATGTAGGCTCTAAAATATAAGTTTCCCTTACTCGACACAATCGCATGCTTCACACCGGTTCGATTATGGAGCGAAAAATTACATCGTATTAAATTTAAAAAGAACAACACAATGTTTGGGAGCCTCTATTTTAGTGTTATATCTGATGAAGATGAATCTAATCTAGAAAATTAGATTTATGGTGACATCAAATGAAAAGTCACGTGCATTATCTATTATGTGTCTTACTTGAAACATTGTCTGCAAATCCAGCTCTTCATCTTCTTCAGTGCTACAATTTTGATTCGGATCGGATGTCATAGCTCCAAACTTTTATTCAGAACACTGACTACACTTTTATTTCAGCCTGAGTACAGAACTCGAGGTTGAGCACTTGACTGGGGTCATGAGAAGTTGAGTCTGCCTCGCAGTCAAATGTTGCAGGATTAGGATACCAGATACCTGATGTAAACTCACTTCAACACTCATACGAAGTGAACTAGAGATGAGGGATTCATAGAAGAATCCAGTGAAATAAATTAATCAGTTCCTTACAAATTGGAAAAATAAATCCAGTGTATAAATCTGCTTCTTCTGCCACAATTTTTTCCAAGCTAAAGCTAATATAAGGGACATTCGGGAAATGAGAATTTTGAAGGATCATACACAATATTTCAGATCTCAATGATTTATGACGAATGGTTTCGCTTCGATTTTTTTCGTGCGATGCCGGACAGAGGACTGTGTCCCACTTTAACAATCCCCATACATATCAACTCATGTTGCTGCAACAAGCAGATATATCATCGCTAGATTTCAAAATGAGAAGTAAAAAGTGATAAACTTTCCTGAAAACTCTTTCTGCATCTTGTCTTCACCATTCCATATCATTGGCCCTAACGCGACGCAATCAAGCTGCTACCAGAATTAATTCGCAAGAAAAACATACCTCTTTTACACACGCAACAATCATTCAAGTACTTATAAGGTGAGAAAGTAAGTGTTATGAAGCAAAGGAAAACAGAGAGAATAAGGGTAAGGGTAGACGGGCAAAAAAAATGGTTTTCACTTCCATAGCTCTGCCAAGAGTCGTACTAGAAAATCTGATCGATTTTTAAAAGAGGATTTCTCTAGTTGCTCTATCCCTTCAACACAGTTTTTATAAAAGAAATAATGTCAGAAAGACTCTTCAAACTCATCCTTTCAAATTGGAATTCTGCTGAAGAACTCTGAATTTCGTTGAGATTCGTTCTCTACCCAATTTCCATAGAAAACATTCTATTGAAAAGAGGATATTAAAATTAAATATCGAATGCTAACCTAAAAAATCCTTTGAATCATCAAATTTTCTTTTTCTAATAAGGCATCATTTCACTATGCATTCAAGTTGGAATTCAGCTCTGAAAAACTTTCACTTCAAAGATCTTACTTTGGGGAAATAAAATATAAAATATGTTAATAAAGATGGAAAGTGACAGTAGCAGCAGAAGACAATGAGAGACTGAATGCCCGAAATTATGATTATATTTCAGTCTCTTTTCTCGTTTGACTCGACTATGTGTTTTCTTTTTTGCTTCGTTACAAAAGTCCTTTTGTGAGTCTAGGAGTGGCTTAACGATGCAGGATTCTAGCTTTACTTTTAAAGACCACTAAGGTTGCGTCACTATAGAAAGGGGTGTCATTAGGATCTACGGTGGAACAAATTAAGAATCCTCTTTTCTACTAAACTCCTAAAAGTCTAATCTTTAAAGGAGGAAACGTTGTTTGAAATGATTTTCTTCACTAACTGGGAGGCCCTCCGTCCGTTTCATACAGGTGTAATATTGTGAAGAAGAGAAGAGATAAATAACTCACTTAATTTAGAATGGCCTCATTGGCCCCCAACCCATCTCCTTGATGGAAGTAAATTCAAGTAATGAAAAATTAGAAATTTAGAAGCATAAACTTTCCTAGCATGACTGATTTAAATGACACTCCATTTCAAGCACCTCTCACTTCTCACACTTGACTATCGACTCATCATCGAATTAAAATCCAGTTCTTTAACCTGGTGATGAATTTATGAAATGAATAATCGTGCAGAAGCATAGTCGGAAAGCAAACAGGGAAAGGATTTTTTACCCTTCAAATTGAAAAAAAAAATAATGAAGCTGGTGATAAGTTGTCTGAATTTTCTACTGTATTTTTTCTTCTTTGTTTTAAGAACGCTTACAACGATAGTTTCGTGTAACAAAATTTACTGTGTGGAAACATGATCAGACAAGCTTTTTTTGTCGGATTGTATAATTACTTTTATTCTCAGTAAAAAAATGTACAAACAGTTCAAAAAAGATTTTGTCCGTGAACAATAGCAAATGTATAAACTTGCCTGAGGAAGATTTTTAAGTTGTTTGTGACCACGAAAGATTGCAAACTATTGTTTATTGAGCTCAAAAAAGATAAAAGCTTACTTCGGTGTGATGAAACAATATTCTGTTACATGCCAGTTTTCACACGCGCAAGGAGGGCACTTCATTTTGAAAGGCGACCTCAGAATCCGTGTGATTTTCAGAACGTTCTTCAAGCTAGGACCTGAATTCTTGTTTAACCTTTTCCAACCAAACAGTAATTACATTCTGTCTGATTAATTAAAAGAAACCAGGCCGTTTCCTTCTAGCTAGCATATGAGTAAGTATGTGTGCAGTAATTTATCTTATACCAACAAACCATCAGTTCGAAATTACAAATTAGCTAACGGTATTAGTACTAGTCAAGTGCAGTGTTGTTACGGGTGAGCAGCGAATGTATAGCAAACTGTGCCGGATCGAATCACACAGAAAACTAAGCTCACAAAATTGTACAGCAACTACTTACTGTCAAATTCATTCGCTCAGATATTTTGGAATGACTTTGATAGTATGTAGTTTCATTTACCGTGTGACCTAATAATATGCCCTGGTATGATATACCCAAACCCATGTGCGTATGCAATATGGCAAAATAAAACCGCAAGCAGTGTCAAAGTCTCCAAAAAAAATGAAAACCATATTAGGCAAAATAATTTTGCTGGCAAAAATTGTCTTCCTTATTTCCCTAGGGAATCTTTTGAAATAAATACTATCCGAGACTATCGGTTAAATCTTGCATCAAAACTGCATCAGGATCCTATGTTATCTTGTAAACAGACAGACGGACAGTGGGACTGAAACACTGATTTGATAAAGTGACTTAATAACTTTCTTATTATGACTACGTTCGCAGAGAGTTCTTGATGCTGTACGCCTAGTTAATTAAGTAGGAGAAGGTAAAGGTTGGAGGATTAGGGATTAATCCTTTCAAAACAACTCAGCAGTGTAGCACATAGTTTATGGAAACGAACATCACATGGAAACCATAAACAGGTCATTTAACGAAACTCATTAAGTAGTATTTGCATTACTAAATGAACATATTGCTTATGGCTAAAAGGTAAGAAATCTTCTATGAAGGTAAGTGAAATTGGGAAAATGTTACGTTGGGTGAGTAAAATTTAATTTGATGGACAAGTCATTGTGATATTGTTTCTAGCCTTTTCGTTTGCGAAGTTCAGCCTAAGAAAATAACTTACTTGGTGGCAACTTGGGTTTGTTTAGCTGGGACTGAAATTTGTGTGGTTTTTGGCTAGGATTTTATGAAAAAACGTACAGTTGTAGTACAGTTTTCTGAGTCAAGACTCGAGACAATTTAACTGAGGCCAGTCTATGACAAACACATCAACTCAAGATTGGAACGATCCAATACGTAATACGGCATAAACATATATTTTCCTTCCTTGCATTAAGATATTACACATAATTTATCTACATTAGCTAATCTTTATCGTGTCTTTCGTTATTGTAAACGATAGATAATTATAGTTATCTTCATCGATAATTCAACAAACAAAACATCGTGTAAACCAACTTTTCCCATAGCTAAACTTACAAGAATGATTTCAGTAATTTTGAAGATGGAATAGCGACAGAGCACTGCGGTGAAAAACGTTTCGAAGCTATCCCTTTGGCCATCAATAAAAGCTATCGTACTCTCTCAATTTTGTCAAGGACAAAATACAATTTTGAGTTTTGCGCAAAAGGGCATAAATAATCTGTAAATGGTCCATATTTTGAAGGGCAAAAATTAAATGATGAATGGATATAAAATTTTGAAAAGAAAAATAGAAAAAAAATTCCTCCTTTTTCTTGTCGTATCTTTAGAATAGCCACTTTCTCAATACGCGATCAGTAAAGCG
>JAANSQ010002445.1:0-11976 GCA_036850885.1 Lepidocyrtinus dapeste | reverse complement strand
TAAGTAAGAAGAGAAAACTTCTTTTCATACTACTTACATGACATGCTCATGAAATATGAAATGTAAGCAACGCAAGAAAATTGTTGTTGGCATTATTCAAAATTTTTTCCACTGCTCCGAACAAAAGTAAACAAGAAACTCATTTATTTATAAGCAAGATAAATTCACAAAAAATGCATACAATCGTAAGCATTGCATATCATTACAGAACAAAATAATATAAATAAAAAATCCCCCAATAAAAATATTTCATTAACCAAGTGTTGACAAAAGTTATCATCGTACTACATTCGTAAAAAATCAGTTTCATGGTGATATCGTTAATAACTCTAAATGAAAAAAATTGCAAACAATTTGTAAAAAACCTATGCAAGGTATGTACCACAGCTGTCACTAGAATTCTTTAAAAGTATACTGAAATGTTTAAGAACATGCGTCACATGTCCTCATCATTTCCACCTCCGCACAATTTTTAGATCATGTTCGCCAATTGAGTGAAAGGGTAGAGCTTAAAATCCCCTCGTTTCTTTTTCTTTTTGTCATAGCAATATATGCGAACACAATCCGTGCAGAGGAGCATAGGATCTTCTGGAAACTCTTTTGTAACCGACAACCGACCATCTAACCAAAAAACCAGATTGACTTAAGCCTTTAAGCCTGCCAGAAAAATATCACTTTTTTGTAGACTTTAGTTGAAGTTGTTCAATTACCTTGCCAAGTATTCATTGTCAACACGACAGTAGACATTCTTGAACCTGGGTGTGCCACTAATCTTCGGGTAAAACTGCTTCAGATGTTCATCCTCAAGATGCAGAAGCCTCCACGTGTAAAAGAGTAAAACATAGTTAACTTTTTTCCAAATTCTTAATTGAAAAAGTGAAAAAGACTTTAAGGTGACTTTTGTTTTACCTTGCCTTCGTGAAGACAATGATGTGTTCACAACCTCCCAGGTGTAGGAAAACGTAGGGCATACCAAATCGTAAAGTAAGATCTTTCAGCTGTGTCGTCCAATCGCCGTTTTTAAAAGGTCCGATACGCTTAGCCGGGCGAGTGGCTACCCATTCGTTTAGAAGCTTAGTGTAGTCTACGTCTGTCTTGGAGGGATCTGTGAATATGGAGTCAGAGATCAGCAGCATTTTCCCAGGGAACTTGCTCTGCAATTTCAAAATTTGAAAGAGTAAGGTCATTATGTTATATTAATTCGATTAAAAGGGACGATCAAATTCTAAAAACTTGAGCTAAGATCACCTTGGCATATTCTCTGGAATCTGGGGTAAACTGCTCAGGATGAGGCACGTCAGTCATGTAGACCATATCATTCTCGCAGTGGATCTTTTCAATCAAATCATGCACAGTTTGGCTACCCAACATTTGCAGTTCATATCCCAATTTTGGCTCAGTGTGTCTAAAATAAATAAGGTTTATGACGATTGAATATATTTACCGTGATTGAATAACTGATTGAGTCATCCTTACAATTTCACATCTTCAGGTAGAATATCTTCAGGATTGGTCGCCTGGTACACCAAAATTTGAACCAAAAAATCTTCCTCCTTATCTACTAGCTTGCCCTTCATCGCGGGATTCACCACGTCCAGCTTTTGTTGCTCCATTCGCTATTAAAAAAAGAAGGTTAATTTTTTAATTCAAAATTTGGAATTCAAAATGGGTTAATAAATTCTTAAGATTTTTGAACCTTAACAAAGTGGTTATAAGCAAAATCATCATTCATTTGCTGCTGAACAATTACAGACTTCCAGTGGAAGGCAGAGGGATCGTCTCCATGGGTAAGGAAGATGGCTAATGATTGCAAGGTGCTTTTGCCAGAGACATTGATGGGTGGCGCAAGCGAAGGCATTTGATTTGTTTTGGTCAAGGGATCATCCTGAAAAACTTCGGATTTTACTTGCGTCAAACATACGCTAAAATAATACAAAAAATAAACAAGCAAATATAAGCTAATTTCTAATTAATTTGATTGATCCTTTCGTCTGATGTAATGTATGTATTATGTTTCGACCAAGCATACCTAGTAAAGCGCTGCAAGTTTCTAGTTTCCATCTCATTCAAGCCAAATTTACTCATGAGCTCTGGTCTGATTTTGACTCTTTCCTCACGGTCCCGTTTCTTGGTATGTTGGAAGACCCAGTCCGTAAATCGCTTAAAGTCGTCTACAATAGAAGGCCCACCTCTTGCAGACTCTCCTGCAGGTTCTTGGTCTTCGGAAGGAGGGGGTAGTAAACTTTCATCATCAGATATTGTCTCAGACTTGATATTGGAAATATTGATGGGAGTTTTTGACGTTGTTCCATTCTTTGAAGATCCCGGCGCGGACTGAATACGATTCTCACAAGAAGTGTCTCGTCTTGATCTGAGTCTTCGGAAAGTGGCTTGCTCTTCTTGATTGTCTTCCTCGTCAGAGAACTTTCCTGCAGCATTTTCTGATCCTTCGCTCGAGTCGCAATCGCTGTCCATAATTTTCTTATACTTTCTTCTGTAGTCATCACGCTTGTCTGCCCAATTGGCGTAGTTATCATCGTAATCATCACTGACATTTCCATCGTGATCGATGAGAAACTGTTCAGATTCATTCAGCGCTTCAGGGGCGGCTGAACCTAAAAGTTTGTCAAACCAGTCTAACCCGGGATTATCCTCCTGGTGCAAGTCAGATGAACTCCTTTTAGATTTCTCTCCACCTCCACACTCAGATCTTGTTTCACTCTGTTCAATACTTGAGTTCATAGGAGGGGATTTATTTTCCTCCGCCGTGGAATCGCTTGCTCCGAAATGATCACCCTCATTCCCAGAATCAGAATCCGTAGTATCTCCCTCATGCCTCCGGCGTTTGGAATAGCCACGACCTGTAGTAGGCTTTCGACCCCGACCGAGCCCTTTGATAGCCCTTGCCTTATCCCTTTCCATTTTCAAAAACTTCTTCTCCAGTTTTTTATCATCCAGGTTAAAAAAGTCCTGGCCAGTCAGAGTATTCTTTCCGAATGGATACCTCAGGGATGCGATCGCCGCCTTACAAACTTCGTCACTTGCGGACCATTTACTTCGATTAGTGTTTTCCACTTTTTGCTTTAAACTTTCATCCTGTAATTCCGTCTCTATTTCCACATCAGCACCCAGCTCGTTCGAAGCGGCCGGGCTCATGTACGGTTCGTCAAGGTCAACAAATGAATCCGATTCTGGAGCTTGGTCTTCTCCGCTCCCAGCATCAGAGTTCCTTCCATTATACGATGCCGGAGACTCAGGGAATGTCACTTCGTACAATCGCGGTGGTGCCTCTTCCAACTGGTGTTGTCCATCCTTAACTAAAAGGGTCTCACGGTCTAGACGAACTAGCCTCTTGAGATCTTGCATAGCTTGTCCAAGATTCGTTAATGGAGACATCCATTTCCGCTCATCCGGGCAAAATAATTCATCCATTTTCAATCAAGACTTTTGTCTTTTTCACCAATTAACACTGTTATTGTACTACACCAATTATTTTTTACTCGGGAAATTTTAATTAATGCAACGAAAACCGTTTATCTTAAATATCAAGTGATTTTGTTATACTGAACACTTTCAAAAACTGGAGTAGCGATTTTTCTTCCTTCGGCGGTAACCACATTTCACGATTTCACTTCACGGTCAGTGTCCAGTTTTTTCACTGAAACCTGACGAAAATTTTCATGTGCAATGTACTCATTTGCCTCTCGGTTTTTCGGCCAAAACGGGGCAGCGTAGAAAACATTGAGTGAGTGTTAAAGCATCTGCTTTGAATTCACTTTTTCAGCTCGACTCTGACTACGTAAACGGGGAAAGCATGAAAGCACGTAAACAAGCAATGCTTTTGTGCTGGACTGGAATGACTGGGGGTTGCCTAATAGCTAATACATTTGGATGGGAACATGATCTTCTGACTGATAAAATGATTGATGAGGAATGATGAGTAATGATGGTGGTCTGTGTGCAAAAATGAGTAGCTCGTATTTTATAGTGAACAATTAAATCGGACTTTAATTTTGCAAGTTTAATAAAGCCTTTGTCAGTCTAGGCCTTTAGGCTATGGCAAAAATGATGTAAACTTGGAATGGGAAAGATAACAGGAACACACCTTAATTTTTTGCTAGTTGGTTCATCCATTCTTAATACCCGTCATTTCCATTTTAGATCCACTTTGACCTTTAATTGTGTTTTCTAAGTTGGTTGTTATATAAGGGCTTCCATTTGGCGTGATTTGTCTACTTATTCGTATTCCCGCGTGCTTCAATAAAACAATATATATGAAATATTATGAAATGCTGCAAATTTAACTGTGAGTGCCTAGTATAACGGTAAAAACAACAACGAATAGGAGAGACCACCAAAAACAGGAATCAATTAATGTGGCGAAATTTAAGAACTCGATCGATTTTATTGAAGTGTTAGTGCTATCAGTAACTATACATTATGGCAAGTAGTGGGGGGGAAGCTGGCTCATCGACATTGTCTGAGCCAAGTCCATCTTGTAGTAATGCAAATAGTACGGTACTTAACGATTTGAGCGTTAATAATGCATGCGCCAGCAATATTAAAAGTAAGAGGGGAGTTTGCAGCAACGAGGCGGAGATTTTTTTTAACCGGAAATGGAGGATGGAGTTGTTGAAACCAAACCATATACGCTACTGTAGAGCCGTTTTGCTTACAAGACTGCCTTCAGCGTATGAGGATCTTGATACTCAACGGTAAGCATGAAATTAACATTAGGTGACCTAATATTTTTAATAAAAAGTGGCATCAAGTGAAATGTAATATTCTTATCTTGGCGTAGAATGACCTTTCTCCACTTTGCAATAACTAGTTTGGATATCCTCAAGGCTGTAGAAACGTTAAAACCGGTTGAGAGGCAAAATATTATCAGTTGGATATACCACCTTCAGATTACTGGAGGTGAAGAATCTTCTACTTAAACAAAACGAGCATCTAATTTGGATTTAAAAAAAATTCAATTTGGAGTTTCCTTCTCTTTAGAACCGAAAGAACGTAGTGGCTTCCAGGGCTCAACGACTTTTAAATTACGAAAACCACTAGGGGAAAGTAAGACTCCTGTGACGAAGAAACTTCCAGTTCAACTATTCTCCAGCCATATCACAATGACCTATGCAGCCCTTGTGACCTTACTAACTTTACGGGATGACCTAGAAAGAATAGACAGGGATGGGATCCTGAAAGGTGTTGCTGCACTCCAAAACTTTGACGGAAGGTAAAAATCAAAAACTTGAAGCGTTTAAAATATCCAATTGATTTCTTAATTCAATGACAAACTAAATGAATGTTATTTAACAGTTTTCAAGCCAGTTTAGGATGTACAGAAAAAGATATGCGGTTCGTTTACTGTGCCGTCTGTACATGCTACATTTTAAATGACTTCAGTCAGATAGACATCCCCAAGCTTGTGAAATTCATTAAAAATAGTTTTGTAAGTCCGACTCTGCATTAATGATAAGGCCAACAAATGCAGACATTATTAACTTTTAATTGTACTGATGAACGAAGCGATCGTATAAAATTATTATTTATTAAATTATAAATATTAAAATATTTACAGACATATGAAGGCTCCTTCACTTCTGGTTACGGTGTGGAAGGACACGCAGCCTACACTTTTTGCGCTGTTGCCTCCCTTTGCTTGCTTGATAGTTTCAAGTGCACATTTTCTGAGAGTGAAATTGAACGATTGAGACGATGGTGTCTTTTAAGGCAAGAATTTGGATTTTCAGGAAGTAAGTTCAGCATTTACTTGTTTCTATTGAATATCATTCTATTGAAATTGTACTGACTTTAAAAAATGTTTAACTTCTTAAGGACCGAACAAAGCTGAAGACACTTGTTATTCTTACTGGGTAGTCGCCACACTTGCCGTAAGTGAAGGATAAATGAAGCCATTTTAATTAAGCAGTCAGTGTTCAATTGCCTGATGAATTTTCCTTAACTTTTCTTCTAGTTGCTCGATAGTGTAAGCATGATCGACCACTCCAAGAACATTGACTTCCTCCTTGGTAATCAAAACCCTTTGAGTGGTGGAATAGGGAAATGTGACAACGAGCATGTTGACCCTCTACACACGTTCATGGGTCTTGCCGGTCTCGCCCTTGTCAAATACGATGGCCTTAATTCAATCAATCCCATGTTGACTATGAGTGAAAACGCTCTTATTCACATGCGCAATCTTCATACAAAATGGAGCGCTTAAACTTTCTCATCTTTGCTACAACTGCAACTATAACTATAGTATGTATAACAAAAGTGCACAACTACAATAACTTTTATGGTATAAATTAAGTATTAAAGATATATAGATGAATTGCTTTAAATTTTCCAAAATCGAATAGAGTCTCAGGACTCTAGACTCCGTCTCCGAGTGCGATAATGCAATCACAAAAACGTCTTCGGACGCAAATCTGGAATAAATTACAACACAAACGAAAACTGCTCAAAAACTGGTAGTTATTTGTGTTCAAGAAAGTTTAAAAATTAATTAAATTTATACTTTTCCACTTCCTGTTATGTAGGCCAGGGAAAAGTGCAATTTATGTTTTAATTATATAACATTCATTTATAGATGTGTCTCTTTCTGCCTGTATTTATTATTCCAACTGTATATTTCGCTGTTTTAATTTCAGAAGAAAAAGATTCTTTTTGGTTCTAAACGGTTAGGTTACGGTTACAAGTTACTTACAACGACACTACACACAATCACTTTCCATTTGTGCTGTACACGCTCACCGGATTTTACTTAAGCTATGTGTGATCTTTTACTCTTTTTACATTTAACGATTTTACCCAATTGTAATTTTTTATGCAGTAAAACTAAACTTCTATGAAACGCTTACAACGCTCGCTCTGCTACGATTTTTATTTGGTGTTAAGGAGAGGTAATCTTTGGAGTTTTCCGTGCAAAAATGTTTATTTTTAGTGCTAAAAATGATTATGTATTGAAATGGGTGGACCCAAATCATCTCACCCCAACTACTGAATCAGGTTTGCTTTAGATCGTAATTCATGTTATTTTATTTCATATTGTTTTGCTTCTTTCCATTTTATATAGATTTATAGTACATTGTACAAATTACTTCTCCGCTATAAATAGATAAATGCATAAATTAGAACGGAATTGGCGAAGAATTGAATAAGAATGGATCGTATTTCATTAGATCATTTTTCACATTCTTTAGTATCACCTTCCTGCGTTGCGGGTTGGACTACCATAAAATTTATATAATAACGTGCTTAAACCACCTTTCCTTTCTAATCTTACAAACCGTATATAATTGTCCTTACACTTACGAATCATGGCTATTTTAATATTTTGTTAATGAAAGGCATTTTGTTTTCTTTTCTCTAAATTAATTTCAATTCTCAGCATTAACGTCGTTTTCGTACTTCCCCACCTACAAACTTACTTTTTATCAACAGCTTATAAAAAATGGTCACACTCATACGCTACCTTACATTGCTTAAGTTAAAATTCTAAATTTTATACGTGAGTACTATACATAGTAATTTAGCTTATGCTGAAATCTTAAAAAAAAATTTTTTTGGACTTACACTTACACACAAAGTATTGCAAAGATAAAGAAACACTTCCTCATTATTTAACACCTTTTAATTGGATATGCTTGTAGTATTTGAAAAAGATGTGGTCTACTTTCTCTGGGGAAAGTACCAGATATTTTCTCGTTAGTTAGGCTAAATATGCTAGGCTGACAAAACGGAAACCACTTAAATGATTTTTATATTATGCCATTCAGGAAAGTCATTTTGTCTTCAAAATGACTAATTTTTACTTTTACCTACATATGATATTTTAGCTAACGAAATTTATAAAATATTTTTTCGGATAANTTATGGTTATGTTAATAATTTAAGAGGGACAGAAGGTAAAATAAACGTATGTAATAGTAGTTTACATTTTACATTTACTTAATTTTAAAAAGTTATTAGGTATATTCCTAGTTTGTTTTTTTAAATTATGTCATCACAGTTTTTTTGCAAGCAGAATACAATTAGAGTAGATTAAAGAAAGCATTAACAATTGACAATTATCAGCCTCCTCCAAGTTAAGCAAGAATAAGGTACTCAATGCAATCTTAAACACGGTAAACTATTTAATTAGACATTTGGAATTGACCACAGGACTGTCTTTCCTATTTTCCTGAACAGAACAATACGAACTAGATTGGTTTAAGGCATTTGAAATTGAATTTCTCGACCGAAACAGGCCTATTTTTTTCATTTCAATCAAAGCAAACACCAATCCAAAAGAATATCTTTGGACTCAAAATTCAGATACATAAAAACAAACACATTAACACTTCACATCTAATTAGAATTAAAACTTTATATGAATTAAAGTTTTTTGTTAATTTATGTCCTAAACAGAATAGAAAAGGTATATGGCCAAAGGTATTTTTTGCCACGAAATCAAGCTCTAAATAATGAATTTCCCAAACAGCAACTTTATTCATAAATGCAAATCTTATTATGGAGGTTAGCTCTTACTTGAGTTCTAGTTAGCAGTATATTATAGTATTATAAAGAACTACTATAATTATTTCTAGAAAATAAAAAACAAATCACAGTAGCATGTCAGCGAGAGCGAGCGAGAATGAGTGAACGAAGCATAGTCCACTCCTTGAGGAATTGTATATTCTCCTTCGGCGCAGTATTTCAGTAAATCAAAATAGTATTGGTTTGTTTTTACACTGCTCGTACACGTAATGCGTAAACTTTTTAAGGAATTTCGGATACTCCCTTTTATAAACCGCGCGTAACGCTGCAGCAGGAGCCCATCCTCCAGGATTTACTGAAATATAAGAGAATTGTTAGAAAATGAACGTGAAATTAGAGTTTAAATAATTTTTTTTACTTACTTTCGGAACAATAAGTTACTTTACAGATGAGGTTATCTCTAGTGACCTCCGCGCCATTCTTGGGCGGTTCAACTATTGTTTGACAAACCATGCACACTGTCATGTCGACCCGGATATATTTTCCGTTTTTACTTTCCTGAAAATAGTAAACTGATTAGTTCCTTTCCAAATTATTCTAGAGAATGCAATTAATTTCTATTTCTTACCGGAGCCTTATCATGGTTTGTCGAGTGGTTCGTCACAATCCACGTCCTGGGTCCATCTTTATCCCTGGCATCAGGCGCGGATCTAATATGTGACCAGAACAAGGCATCTCGTTGAGCAGCTGGCCAAACCCTCTTATGTATTTGGAGGAATACCAGCGTATCATCCGAAATTGTCTCAAGTATTGTCATTTGTTCCAGAGTGGCTGCAAATTATTCAAGTTTAATACCCTGATAAGCGCCAAGCTAAGTTATATATTTACGTTAAATTTTAATTTAGTTTGACTTACTTTCCCATTCCATGCGTACGTCTGGGTTAAAAAAATAGTGACACATCTCATGTCCAGTAACGCCTTTGACAGTATGCACAGCCTTCAAGGGATCCACGACCCTTCCATCAATTTCCTGTTCCCTCTTATACATCCTCATTTCTCCTTCTTCAGCAAAGATATCCCAACCACCCTCACCTACTCCCAATTTTGCATAGTGTAACTGTTCCAAAGTCACCTTGTCAATCTCCTTCCATAACGGATGCGTCTGTAACTTGGACGTCGAGGGTGACTCATCCTTAATAGTTTTCAGACGTTCCTTAAAAGCCGCCTCTTCCTCCAATCTGTCAAGTCCGAGTTCTACGGCGTCGTAAAACTCATCCTCGTTTAAGGTACTATGAGGACCTTCTTCACAGTCTGGTCCACCCATTGCAGCTTTCTTTTCCTGTGCCTCCTTCAAAGCCTGATTAAAGTTCTCTTCTAGTTTCTTCCTCTTCTGCACTTCCCGCTCGTGTTTCTTTTTCCAGAGCTCCTCCCTCTGCTGCATAAAGTCTATACAGCTCCCCACTGAATTCAGAATGGCACTTGTTGTAGCCTCAACATACAAATTACACTTTCAGTTAGCTTCCCCATTCCAAATTATCCATTTGTTATATTCATCTGATTGCTCATTGCATCACCTTGAATGTTAAAGCCTCGCCACGAAAATCCACAACTTTTAGGCTAGACTCGCTCAATGCCTCGTTTAACTTTACGAGATCTGCAAATACAAAACAATCCAAATAAAAACATATTTGGTCAATTGACTCAACCCTGATTGACTTAATGGTTCAAGCTCTTGATGACGACATATCGCATGAGAAATTACAATGTTTTATGTTTACTCAATCCCATTAATTAAAAATACATTTTAAATTCCACTTTGACCGAATTTTTAGGTACAAATAATGACGCCATGAGACAAAGACCAATCATTAAATTATAAATTCACGCAAAATTTGCCAACGAGCACAGTCCTCAGACGCATCACATCCTTTTTATGTAAACACACAGACGGCAATACTAATACTTATCGCAATAATCATATCATGAGACTACAGAGAGAGTTTGCGATTCGCAAATTGCGAATGAATTCCTCAACAAAATAACTCACATGAATCACTAAGCGATTTGTAGCATAATTTTTTCTCTTTCCTTTGTCTCAACAACGCCCCCAACTCACATGCTACATGGCCAAACTTGTTTCGCGCCCGCAATACAACTTAAACCTTATCATCAGTTCAGCACTGCGTAATTTTTCCCTAAAAAATCTCTGTTATACTCATATTCAGCTTTAAATTATCTACTTACCAATTAAAAATCCTGACACCTCAAACACAAACTCTATTCAGTTCACAAATAAAATTTCATAAAAGTCTATTAAAAACTAAAAACAAAACTCAGGAATAAAATTTTTAACCACTTGTTTCAGCAGTTTTCATCTTTATGAAAACATTTAAATTTTCTGGGGAGAACAAAATTCCAGGTCTACTCTCTTCGTCACCAACTGTCAAACTACTCAAACTGGCTGACAGAGCTCAACTCCCCTTCTGGAATTGTATCTGTTTCTTTGCCCATTACAATTTCATGCAGATATCGTCCCTTCCTTCTTAATTACATGCATTCCTCTTCCTAATACTAATTTCTGTGCTATTGCTGTCCTACTCCGAATTGAATGTTGTAAGACCTTCGTAGAACATTTCCAATTTTTTTTATTATTTCTCCTGCATCCATTCAACTAAACTTAAACAAGCCCCACATCATCATTCGCCCGCCAGCCCATCACTTTTCTTTCTTAAATGCATATAGTAAGAGAACTTCCTTTTGAATCATCTTTAGGTACGTTTTAGTACACGCGTAACATCACGTCATTTATTTCCCTTCTGGTTCACAGAGAAGAGAAACATTAAAAAAGGTCTGGTTGGTCTGTTTTGTGCTGAGCAGAGGAATTTTTTTTCATAAGAATTTAAGTAAACTTATACATCATCAACATTACATCATTCACATCGTATGGTGTCTCCATCCCATTTCAACTTGGAGGATTTTGGATTTTACTCATTAAGGATTACATGAATGTGACGTAGTCCCACTAAGGTTAAAAAACGATTATAATAAAGACGAAAGACCTATACATTTGAATCATAACTCCATTTTCTTTGGGGAAAATATCCATTACAAGTCCTATACCAATCCCTTAAAATCGTCGTTTGGAGTTTGGAAGAGACGATGATGGCGACTGAACTAAAGGTACCTTTTCCCCAAAAAATACGTTTATATAATCTCCATTCAATTCTCTGCTACAACTGCCTACCTTATATGTAATCTAATCTGTTGCATTCATCCATCTAAAATCTTCTCGTGGTTTCTTGCTTAGCTGATTCTATGTGAATCAGCACTTTTAACCCTAAATTTAAATATACTAAGCCAAGCAAAATTCCTAACCTCAAGTCAGTTTAATTCTCAACGACTCAACTTTTAACTGAAACCTACCAGCAGACCGTGCTTTCATCTTCATTTTTTTCTTCTATACTTTTCCCATTTCTCCTCTTTTTATGGTGTTAT
>JAANSQ010002444.1:0-11978 GCA_036850885.1 Lepidocyrtinus dapeste | reverse complement strand
AGGATGTCTTCATGTCTTGTGTCACAATCGAATATATGTCACATCACAATGGTGCCGATCACGCAGCTTCACTAGTCACAATGCTCTCACAGTTTTAAAAGGTTTGCAATGGATGAGAAGACGAAATTCTATACTTTTCGCAATCTAAAACGAAATTGCTAAAGCCAGGTTGATATTGCATAACCAGACTTTTTAGCATGGAATCCTGAACCGACCCATTCAAATCTTTAAGCATTTGGGAAATAATCATAAGAATCATCATTTTTCATTTATATCAAGTATGTACATATAATGCATACATACACAACAACAAGTTCTTTTTAATAGTTCTTGTCTCACAATTATAAGCAAAACATGTAATAATCTTATACAGCTTAAAAATTTCATGTTCTTGTACTAAAATCAGCAGCAAAATTAGATTAGGGCTCACTACTTACCATACCCACAAATCCTACAATTGTATTTAATCGATCTAGTATCAATTGGCTGAAAACAGTTTGTGTGGGAAATTCAAAATGTACCTGATACAAATTTTCAGTAAAGTCTTCCTCAAGCTAATTACCATACACCTTTCACCTGACCTAACCCATTATACGAAGGTAAATAGATAAATTGTATTCAAAAATTCAACTTTTCTCAGTACGTTGAAATTTCAGTTTAAGCTGAAGTATTTGAACACTACGCAAGAGGTTACATAATTACACGATGATTTCTTCCCAGAGCATAATAATGACAGTGTATTTTAATTAGTTGTTTTTGTTGTTGCCCACACACAAACAAGTTCCTTTGCTCAATAGTAATATCGCACATGTAAGTCTTATTAAATATATAATCACCACTAGTCAAAATGATAGAATCATCCTGAAATCAAATTCTTAAAGATGTTCCCTTTCCTTAAATTCTTCTAGTTTTTCCTGCATTTGCCAATTGATTTCAATCACGTATTTTATAGGTATTTGGCATGAAGTTAATTTTTAAGATGCCCCAGTCATTAAACGTAAGTGACCACTCATAAAACGCAACATTTCATATAATTTATGGCAATAAAATAATCTTCAACAATAACATTCAGCAATTTTTTACATTTAGGTAGGTACATTGGTAGATATTTTAAGACTGGAAGTCGGTACTCGGTACTTACGTATGTATAATATTGCCAAAGTGTCCTTTTAAATAATAACGATAGGAAAATGCTAAAATAAAAACAGAGATTGCTAAAGAGTTTTACTGAGTTTTTCGTTGAATCATTCTCTCTTTCTCATTCATTGGTTTTCTGGTGGACAGGTAGGCTTTGTAGAAAAAGCGAGCAAATAGGACAAAGTATGAGCCATACATGATCAAACTGAGGTTGATGTTGCGATCACTTACATCGCACGAAATCCCATTTTGTTTCATATTGTAAGCATGAAGATTGACAATTACACCGACAACCATCTGGACAAGCTGGAGGCTGGTGATGGTTACAGCGATTGGCTTAGGAATTCTCACTTTCAGCGCCTTCAACCCATAATAGCTGTACATGAAGGAGTGAACTGCAACAAAACGGAAGTTAATATTAGCACAATTGACCCAGTGTCCAGCAACATGACAATGTCCCACTTTTTTGGTCCCTAATTAGCCCCTTCAACTTGTAAATTCCCATTTTGCTCACCTGTGAAGTTTGTGACAATGTACCACCGCGCTGGAGCAATATATTCGGAGTATGAATACCAGGAATAGAGCAACACAGTGATGTGGTGGTACCAATGGAGGAAGATCAGTGGCTGCTTACGTAAAACGATAAAGACCGTATCTCCCAACTCTGGAACTTTGCTTAGGACGAATGCAAACGCATAGAAAGCCCAGACTTGATTGTGACCATAACTAAAACAAGAAGAAAAAAAATAATCATTGCACCGATCACTCCTCATAAATCAATTACACATGAAAAGTTTCTGGGAATACTATCAATTCTGGGATTATTCTCATTGAGTTTCCTTTGCCGGGGGGATGACGTGAGTATGTCAAACAAATATGCTTTATATTTTCTCAGTCATAGGCTTTGTGGTGGAACGACGTACACAAGTCATGCTTAAAAAAGTAATCTGCATAATCGAGAACATGTACGCTTTGTTTGTAACAAAATAAACCTGTTTGGCGACTTAAAATTTACCATTTTCGCTTTTCAGAAGTAAAACTATTTAGGAGAGTACAAAAAAGATGGAAACTCCCACGATCATATCAGGAAATTACTGCAGGTTTATTTCATGATTCATTATGCTCGTCTAGGGATAACATTCGGCTCAACTAAGTCTCACGCTTTGTTTAAAATCACTCAGATTCACGTCCCTGTATGTACTCTTTCAATACCATGACCTAAGATGTCAATAGTTTTAGGTTCAAAGTCCAGTTAAATCTTGGAGCCTGCCAAGGCATTTTTACACCCCGAAAGGAAACTAAATAATTTAATAAGTTTTTACCTAAACGATCTAGAATGTTTTTTACGATTTTTGTGGTGGGGGTTTACCCATTGTTTTAAAAAATTATGGTCTACTTATGGAAAAATGGATGACTACTTTGGTCAAATTCGATGAAAATCATAAATGACTTACCTTGGGAAGCACACTGAATGATGAAACCCATTTTTCCTGTTAAGAATATGAAAAATTTCAGGAAGAGTGCGATACGTTCCCAAGATGGAAAAGGCGGCTAACGAGAAATTCCAAATGACGAGTGGTACTCGAAGCTCAAATCTCGGTCGATCTTTCATGTAATTTTGGCCAAGGAAGATAATGAGCATGTATGCGCCTATCCAGTAAAATGCAGATGTCCAGTTTTCCTCCATCCATTGTTGTGACTCTACATGATCGAACTTCCATTCAAACTCAAACACTGTTGTGTAATTTGGCAGTGTAATGACGTCCACTCCTTTCTTCAGATCGACGTCGTGGAATCTGAGATGTGGGACGGTGCTAAACTCCATTGTGCTTCACTTTCTTTGACAGTATTCCAACTTTCTAGAGTCAAAACAGCCACAAAAATAATTTAAATAATTTTTAAATAAATAATACAACAGACCACTGGTATAAGAACAGTAACAATGACTCAGTCTTTTATTTGGCTTTAATCAGAGGCAGCAGAACAGGCTTGCCTAATTACGTGTACTCGAACTAATATTTATATCTGTAGTTCCAGGGAAGCTGGAAGAAATTATTGAAATGAGCCATAACACCGGTAATTCATGCCGGCTTTTTAGTGTTTCTCGTGTAAAAATGATTTCATATTATTACTACAATTTGTTCAGCCTTTGGAATGTGTTCGGTATTACAGAACATAATGCTTTTAATCTAATGCATAGTCTAGCCGGAAGATCCTCCCTCTTTTTTCCTCAAGCTCTATCTCTGTATTATGGGTTATGTGTATACTCCAGGAAGGCCGTTGACCACTTTCCCAGAAACATACTAGGTTTCTGTACCAAGTCTAAACCGAAATAGAAAAATCGATACAGTCTACTTATGTAAGTTATGTACATAACCTAACATTCAACCCTTTTCCATGAGCAGAGCCATCCACAAGTTTGGGCAAAGGCAGAGCCTAAACTAAACCTCTCTTTTCTCGCCGACCGCTACCGAACAACTCAACAACTTTTCCTTTCAGTTCTCAATGAATTTTCTCCAGACAGTCAAATAAGAAGAAAGGCCGTTTATGAAACAGGATAAGTATGTTGGTAGAATATAAATTTTTTATTAACTTGGCTTTACTAATTTACTAGAAATTTTGCGATAGTTGTAATTGCAAAAAATGAATGTAACTGACCTGTTCCAATAGAAGGTAGTAAGACAAATGCAGGTTGTCAGGTTGTCACTGTGTTTATCTACGCTACTTTCCAGAGTGTTTCTTTCTTGAGACTAGACTAACTGGTCTGGGAAACTAAGTCATTAGATGTTCGAGTTTTTATTCGTAGCACGTTTACAGATTTTCACGAAAACAACAAGACTACTTGCTAATAATCTAGATAGTTTTCTCACGGATGATGTTCGTACGATGATGACAATTAACAATAACGGACTATGCCCTCATCTTATCATCGTACAAATATTATTGGTAATACTGTATCAGTCTAAGCACCCAAGCTCCTAATTAAGTGTACGGAGCACACAGAACGAAACTGTCTGATTGTCTGAACGGATACAAACACTATTGCTCATCAAGGCCAAAGATCAAAGCATTTTTTTAGAAATGCCTTTTAATTATACGAACTATACCCGGTCCGGTGGGTTGGTCATAGGAGACAATACGTTTTTTAGCACGCTTCTGCCAAAATCTCAACGAATGGCTTAGAGTTTACAGAGACCTCCATGAAATGCATGGAATCTCACATGCAAAACGCGTGATGATGATGAAGATCCACACTGCGTGAGTGAACAACGAGCACTGGACATAAAGGCTTAGATGCAGTGGGATTAGGAGATGTGTCTATGCAAAAACTGATTTTCATAAAGGGAAATAATCTGAATGTTAGGAAACTGGACGCGGCCAAGACTGGATGGGAACTGAAAACCTTTTTCCTTTCTACTCAACGTTATAAAACGCAAGGTTGCTCGCTTACTTACAGTTCATCAAGAACAAGGCAGCGGAATACAGATCATTTTCATATCACTAGAAAAAAACTATCCTCCTCTTGAGATATTGAGTTTGCCTTCAATTCCTACACATTAAAAAAAATTGTCGACCAAGTAAAATTCAACATCCGCTCTGCACCGTACGTACAATGGCAGGTATACTACAGGTAAGCATCCTGAAATTGCTAAATTCATAGTCTTGGGAAGAAGGCAAGAACACTGAAAAGATAATGCATTTTAAATTAAACCAAATGATTTACATATTTGTGTTGTGGGCTAGTCTCCTGTCTTCTCGGAATAAGTGATGCTGCATCTGTAGCCCTTGCAAAATATTTCTCTTTGGATGGATCGAATCTCAAAGGCATTTTATTCTTCCTTTAAGAATCAAATTAAAAAGGACTCATCCTTAGTGCAAAAAGTACCTTTGCAAAGCGAGCCAAAAGTTGCAAAAATGTGTATACTCTCACTCCTTTCGTACTTTTGCCTTTCTCAATGAATCTATATAAAAAGTAGGAGTAACTAGACACACGAGAGAAGATACAAGCTAAATTTTTTTAGCACATGCCTCTTGCTCATTGTAATCTCTAGGCATTTTGGTCTTCCTTAATATGCATGACATCCAAGTTTAAGGTACCTACAACGGTCATGCCGTATAATGCTGTATCTTTTATTGTGGAAAACAGACCACAATTTATTTTACACTCTTTTGTAGGAAGGCATGTTCACTGTTCGCGAGGACCGGATGGTTTATGCTCTATGCGAATATTAAAAAGGAAAGAAGCATGATGCACTCACCTCTCATATTGTGTGCGAATCGCATGACATAACGCTCGCTTCGCTCTGGTAGTCGGTCATCTNGACATAACGCTCGCTTCGCTCTGGTAGTCGGTCATCTTCTTTAAATTTTTCCTTATTTTTGCCCGAGAATTTTTCTCCTTGCAATGAGGCATTTGAAGCTTCAGTTAGAGCTAGACTTTGGCTGGGAACACTTATTCAAAAGAGTTGTTGAGTTTTTTTTCGCAATCATAATCAGCTAATGTGCTAAGTATGAAGCCATCATCCAGACAAAGTATCCCGGCGTGCAGCCATAAGTCTATGCTTATTAGGAAGATAATGATTGGAAGGCTTATGCTGGTCGTTTTACGCCATGACCGTGATTACTACTGAGCATACTACAGAGCAATAATGATCAAGAATAGGGATCATCACATCAGCGTAGACTAGAGCCAGTTCAGTAACCACACATCATCATATCATTATACTGCGGTGTATTACACAACCAATGAGTAACATTTATTCGCGTGGTACGATCTCTTTCCCTACCTCACACTTTTCATTCATTAAACAGGCTCCCGTCTCGTGGTTCCAGGGTGAAGTGAGTATAATGGAAAATGCAACTGTAGCGCGAGGCGAGAAAGTACATAATATTGGAGGAATTTGCATTGTTTCAGTCTCCTTGAGAAATTATCGAGGAGTGATTGCACGGTTAAATGGCCATTTATTTCCACACGTGTCTATTTTTAATCGCATCAAAATGTAAAGTAGATCTTAGACATAAAACCTATTTGAGTGTAACGTCATACACGCAAAGAAATAAAAAAAAACTTTAGATTTTTAGAGGAAAAATCATGATGTTACGTGCTCTCAGCATTAGATTCATGCTAGAGTTTTTCAATAAGGAAATTAACGCTTTAAATTCTATAAACGATAGAAATTACATTTTTTAGATCATATAAATGAAACAGGCTTAATCTTAGAATTAGTGACGCTTTCGATCTCGTTCTTTTCCACGAGTGCAGTTTAACATGCGTTGCATTGCGTAACGCAACCTGTCAACAACTTTAGTGTTGAATGGATTTGACGTGATGACGCTAATCTGATCTCTATCCCGTCGTGTTTCCTACAGTCGTATTGAGTCTGTAAGATCATTTGAATATTTAGTTCTTCAAACAAGTTCAAAGTGACTCTGCGTTTTTTAAAAAGGAAGGCTATTTAAATTAGTAATAATGATTCTAAGAAAGATTAAAACTTCCGGTTTTTCTAGAAAAAAGATTTCTCTTTGACAAAAGGAAACTAGGTCAGTACGGAGAGAGACATGCAATGAAAGTTAAGCGTAATAACTAATAAAATACCACATCACATGTCAATAAAACATTTCACTTTCATTATGTAACAAAAAAAATCCCTACAAATGACTATTGTAATTTATCATCTATTAGAATCAGGCTTTGTAAAATCTTGAAAAAAAACTTACGTAATGACGCAAAAAATGTTCCTACACGTACGTATGTATATGCTACAGCTACATGAAGTTCTTTAAAAAAAATTAATTAGCTTTTTCCATCATTAAATTGGTTACAGTTACGGATGTCATGAATATCAACTATCAAAAAACTTACGAGATTATCTAATTCCTGGGGAAGAGACTATGAAATCGTTGATGGTGAAATGATCTCATTTTCTAATTGTACTGTCTGTGAGCAGCAAGTCTAATTCAGAGCGTGTGGGTCTATCTAAATTGGTATGCAAATTAATATATCCTTCTTGCGTCTATTACTTACGTCCTAAGTGCTTATATCGCTTCACCCAGAAACACAGAAAGAAATTGTCTAAAAATCTACATTTTTGTTAGTAAGGATGAGTGACATGCTACACAATTTCATATATGATTAAACAATCAAGCAATTAATAAGCATATCCTTATCCTACAACTAGAAAAATTACGTAAGGCAAGATGGCAAAAAAGCAGTAGAATTCATCTTTGAATCATAGCGTACGTTAACATCATCATCGTTGATCGCTCTCTTTGTAGCCTTTCCATTTAAACGCTTCATTTTAACGGTGGCACATTGTCTAGAATAAACGATTCGATAAGCATAGCGTCAAAACTATCCTGTTGGTTTGGTTATACAATACAATACAGCAGCACCAATCACCAAGCTATGCACGATAAGTACAAGTGGCAAAAAAGAAGTCAGTCAAGGCCACACTAAATGTTGTGGTGTCTAAATATTTTCATCCCTTCAACAAACCCAAGCGTTCGGAAATGAAGACAAGTGTAGATATGTGCCATTGACATTTAGAAAATGCGAGAGGCATATTATGCCCAATTGAAAGTTATTGTTTTGTCAGTTTGGTAATTATAATTACCATCTTTTTTCCTCAGTTCAATGCAACTGGTATTGGAAGCTATGAAAGTGTTTGATGCCTTCTGTACACAACTGAAATATCTAGTATATCCTGTGGTTCTTTAGCGTTGCGGCATTCGCTGAACGATGGTTAGCATAAAAAATATGCTGCGCACATGTCTTCAATTTTACCTTCGTAAAATAATTTTTCGAATAAAATTACGCTTACTAAAAGCTCTTATGAATGAGCTTGAAACTCTACGATAGTAAAAGTTGCACATGGCCAGGCGATTCTGATACATAAAGGAATATTTTTTAACGACAAATATGTCGATGGTAATAATACATTTGTAATTTATGTAAAACCTATTGGCTCGCTTATTAATATGTTATGTAATATCTTTGTATGACAATATAGAACGAATTAGACCACTACACTTACGATAATTTTGGTAAATATAACTTAATTTGTACTCATTGACCCTGAATGTATTTTGTATTTATGTCCTTTGTTTACTTAGGCAGATATTTGTGACGTCCCTGTGCCTAAAACTTAATGAAGGCAAAGTGTAAAATCAAACACGGATTTGCCTAAGAAATCTTTTGTAAATTGGCGAGCACGATTTGGACAGTAAGCTTGTACTTTGTACATGTTTAAAGAAAGATGGACATCTCCAAATATGTGGGAAGTGAAACCATATCAGCGCTTCATGATCAAAGAGGATATAATTATTAGGGACTTCCATTCAATTGCAAATAAGGTATCCGATATCCCCGAACAATTACTCTACATTGATCTGATTGATAGAAATCGGCACCACCGCTTATGTTCCAGAAACGGTAACTCTAAGTGTGGACAGTTAGCAGTAGTAAGCTTGTACTTTGTACATGTTTAAAGAAAGATGGACATCTCCATTTATGTGGAAAGTGAAACCATATAAGCGCTTCCTAATTAAAGGGATACAATTATTAGGGACTTCCATTTAATTACGAATAAGGTATCCGACATCCCGAACAATTACTCAAAATTGATCTATTTGATCTGATTGATAGAAATCGGCACCACCGCTTATGTTCCTATTGTTACACAAACGGTAACTCTAAGTGTGGACAGTTAGCAGTAGCATAAGCAATTTGCTAAACAAAGTTTCCTGAGCTGGATTTGAGTTTCAATCAAAATTCATTGAATATCTCGGGAAAAATTGGCCACTAGTTGTATTAATACTATATAACTATGTCTAATGTAAAATGTCTCGAAAGGTAATCCTCGTCAGTTCTGACAATCAGAACTTCCTGGTGGAGGTCGATGTTGCAAAAATGTCAAACACAATTAAAATAATCTTGGACGGTTTGGATGGGGATTCTAAGGAGGAAAAAATCCCATTGTTTAACGTTCGGGGAGAAATCATGAAACTTATCATTCAATGGGCAACGAAGCATAGGGTGATACTAATTATGCCTATTGACATTCACAAGACGGTTGACTTTGACTGAAATTATATTTACAACTTTCTTCTTACACAGGATGATCCCGTCCCTTTAGAAACTGGTGACACACATGAAATTGATAACCTAAGCCAATGGGATAAGGATTTCTTAGAGGTAGAAGAATCTGTCCTTTTTGAGTTGATTTTGGTTGGCCAAGTCCAATCCCCTTGCTTTTTCGCATATTTCTGACTACATGAACGCTAATTTAGCGGAGATTAATTTATCTGCAGGCTGCAAACTATCTGGACATCGAGAGACTTTTAAATGTCACTTGCCAGACACTAGCCAATACGATTAAATGAAAACGTTGGGAAGAGGTTTGTAAAATCCTCAAGATCCAAAATGACTTGACACTAACTGAAATCAGAAATGTTTGAAGACTAAAATCTGTCAATAAACAAGTCGTAGGAATAACCAGCTTTTATCTCTTAAACATTTCGACTTTAAAATATTCATTTATCCCCGTCCAACCCAACGGAAGAAGCCCATTTGAGTATTCTCCGATTTTGAAATAAAAGTTGAGTGAACTGTATACAAAAGAAAACTTTATGATTCACGTTTGACTATTTTCAAAAATCGTGGTGAAGGGTCAAGATCATGCCGGCTTATGAAATGCTGCAATTTACAGTTTCCATAAATTAATTCCTAGTTTATAGTACAAACATAAAATTTTCCTAACAGCAAACAACTCATTATCAAAATTTCTTATCTCGTGTTAAAAAATCCTTCACGCTCCATTATTCCCACGAAGTACTGGAAAGCTCTTGCCACACCGCTAACGATTCCACTACAGCTTTGTGCTTACAAATGGACCTCATTTTATTATACAAAAAAGCTAAACGTAAACAGCAAAAAAAATTCCTATCAGTATGTTTTTTTTCTCATGAAAATAGCCTTTATTATGTAAATAGTGATTTCGTAAAATATTAATTTTCCCATCTGACGCTTTTCAACTTAGCTACTAATCATCCGCATCAGCATCCATTCCTTCGATCATTTTCCCAATAATTAGGCTCACAACAGTTTCCCAGGCCGTTTCGGTATCTTGATTCCACTTTTGACTCAACGTAGTTTTCAAATAGCCCATTAGACTTTTTTGAAATTCCTGTAAACAAGTAGCAACTTGCTTCATAAGAGTTCAGACATATCGTTGTAGATAATTAATCCAAACTAAGCTGAACAATTATCTAATTACTTACTTGGAGGGAAGACTTAGCAATCTTATGCCTTCTCCCATGATTTGACCCCGTCTTGAGCAACATTTCCTCGAGGACTTCGGGATCATCTATGTTTTCCACCATGCCATTTATTGCGTTCATTACGGTATACGCGTGAGCCTGGAACCTCTTGTTTCCAGAGAGTTGATCGTACGGTACATTGGCAAATGGACGGAATGACTTTTGGTGTACGGGGTATTCTGAGAAAAAGCTGGAGGCGATCAGAGGTGATAAAGAAGTAAGTGAATTTTTTTTTACAATTTTGCATTGAAATTAGCTATTGTGCAATTACATTTCTTACCGGAGAAATACATCCGCACCACTTTTCTTCAGGTCGGTGGAAATCAATGACCACGTTTCTTTAATGATCGTTTCTTGCGATTCACTTAGCATCTTGAGTAAAACTTATTCCTAAACTAGCAGTCTTACTCGATCTACAAAATATTTCTACTCTAGGGTTAATTTTCACTGTTCATTTATCAGTAGACCGAATAATACAGTCGGTCAGATAACTGCCAATCAATTTTTACTAAATACACGACAGCCAGATAACAAATAAACTTTAAAATGCTTTTATACTTTACTCAAAGTCCAGCGCTAAACTAAACCACTTAAAAAGGTCCTCGATGACTGAATTTGGAGTTGGGCAAACACAAACTTCCCTGATAACACTAAATCCAAATTCTGCATTTTGGAGTGGTTCACAATCACAAAACTATGGGATGCTCCATTCATACTAAATATCAGCAATGTAAAGTAGCCAGTGACTCGGCACTATTAACCGAAAAAATCTCTCTGTAAATATTAAATTGCACTCAAGGCTAAATTAAGTTAAGCCTAAGCTTAAGCAAGTCAATAGAACTTCAAGGTTTTCCAGAATTCAGTGACAAGCTTCTTGAAAGACATATGTGCCTAGTGCCCTAGCACATGCTTCGATACTTCGTCACTCAGGATCTGGAAACTGGATATTTGATCTCATCCAGGCAAAATGTATTTAACTCATGTAATTCCTTCACTTTGTTCTTAATATCCCTACTAACTTCAATGCTACATGAATGACGTTCTGATTATAAAATGTGGAGGATGACTGGCTTTTAATGTCTCAAGTTCTAGTGTCAAATGCAATTCATGAGGAATGTCAAAAAGGAATCTTGACCAAACTAGTTTTTCCACCACGCAGTTTAAACCAAATCCAATCCGACATTCAATTCCCATCCCAAAATCAAACTTGACTCGTGGTAAACTGGTAGTGCAGAGATAGAGATATCACGATAGAGTTACATAGTTATATCTATATCTTGACTCTGACAGTGAGTCTCGGCTTACTTTTACTGGTCATCTCGAAACAAATCAAATGCAATGAATTGTATGCGTCTGGCAAATCAATGTCTAAAAATGTTAAGTTTAAGCCTTAAATGTTCAATATTCTTTAATGTCGCAATCGACGCAATTACAGGCAATTAGAATAGGCAGTAAGCTTACGCTTTCTTATCCGCAAACAATTCAGATTTGAAAAATCTGTAAACACTTTCCAACTTAAAAAT
>JAANSQ010002443.1:0-11981 GCA_036850885.1 Lepidocyrtinus dapeste | reverse complement strand
AAAATGCTTTCACATAATACGTTTGCTGTAATATAAGAGCATCAAGAGCTCCTTTGGAAAAATTCTCTGAGTCAGATTAAGAAGGCAGAAAAAACTTCCAGGTTTTCTATTTCGCTGGCGGATCAAATTCTACATGAGGTAGAAAAAACCGTGAAGCATTGCCCTAGCCTTTGCTATGGTTGGTCAACAAAGCAAAGAATTAAAGGTTCCATAATGACTAGGCCTACTATTATATGAGTTAAACAAGAGAATCAAAAACATCATGAGATGAACGAAGGAAGGAAGCCAACAAAGCGATTCTAACCCTTTAATTTCACCATTTCCTTTTCTCCCTCACTGTTCAATGAAAATAGTGGCTGAAGTCGCAAGGACACCACAAAACCTACCAGTTAGAGGTTCAATGCGAAACCGTGCATAAATTCCTTAGGTGATGTTGGTCTATGTGTAATAGAGGAAACCATGAAAGGTCTTTATGATTTGATCATCAAAAATAGTGGAGTACACAATCGAGAATTTAAGTAATGCAAGTGCACACACTCATCTATGATTCTCACACATTTTGCTTCGCCACATATAAGTTGAGTGGGGTACGTAAATAAGTTTAGAAGGAAAAAATGTGTATAAATTGTGTATAAGATACAAGATTATATGCATCTAACATTCCTATTTGTATTAGGTTCCACAGAGATAAAAATACATTTATGAGAAGGCACATAAAAAGGAGCAAAAAATGTATTAACGTTGTTACTATTGGATTTAATGATGGTAATGCACAGAGGTACAACTCTCTCAGCCAGCCTGATGTAACATAACACCAAACCAAAACGGAAAAATAACACAAGAGCCCACAAGGAGCATTTATGAACATCATCGTAGGGGAACTCACTCTTTTCGCTCAAAATCAGCTCAGCCAGCCAGCACGATTCATCGTCCATGGACGGATGGATGAATTGTTGGACGGACGGACGAAAATAATAAGGAACATAATATTATTATTATTGATAATCATCATCAGCAGCACTTTAACAAATCTAAAAGGTTTAACCCTTCCAAAATTAAAGGTGTAGTGGTGAACTAAAGTTGGCTGGGATTTCCTCGGAAAACTATTTTAGTCGGGGACATGCAACACAATAGTATCTGTTTTTGTACTGTTTCAATTCAATTAAACAGAGTATGTGTACAGACGTTATGTGAACACAATTTCTAACCACGAACAAAATATCATTGCTGCCAACAGTGAAAGCACTGAAGTTTGCGGCTTTGATTTCCTTGTGCTAATACTGACTTTATTCAATTTGAAATAAATATATAAGTAACTTCGTCAAATAAAAGCACTGGAACATGAACCTGAACGAAATTATTTAAATTAAACATTTAATTCAAGGCCTTCTTTTTTTCACAAGCCATAAAAATTATCAATCTTTGAAATGCTTACAATTCTAAAAAGGAAATCAGTACTTTCTCTGGTAAACCGCAACATCACATTTGGATCTTTCTTCAATTTCTATAAAAACGTCTCCTACTTTCATCATATTGATTATGAGTGTTTCAACCTTGATAACCTTTTGTGACGTTTGTATTTAAGAGGACCTACGACTAAAGTAAAACATTTCATTTCAAGTTGCACGAGAAAGTGATTCGTTTATAAATTATTTATTTGTTTTCCAAGTCGAAAAGAAATTCAAGGTATTCTTGTAGTTGAAACTAATTTTTGACTGTCTCGTAGGCAATAAAATGCAAAAAAAAATCGGGTGACTTAAATCCTCATTGCAAAATAATGTCCAACGTACTCCTTTGAAACAGTCCTTAACTCTAGCCATTTACAAAAACTATCTTCACAAAAATCAAGTCTTTTATGCTAGGCATCCAATCCAATCATAAGACTGATGTATTTTTTCTAACAGCTTATTGTAGCGAAAAATTAAACGATAAATTAAACTGGGATCTTTCAATCACATTTGAATTTAGTGTTTTCCAGAATATGTAAACAAATTTGAGTGTTACTTTCCATCCTCTGCTGTTCCCTAGACATAAGTGGCAAACGGGATAAAATTGCCGCTTTAGTTAAATCATCATTGCAATTCATTCACTCCATTCAGTAAACTTCATATCTTCCAACTTTATTTACTGTGAAAACGGGAAATGAATTTTTCCAGCACTCCAAAGCCGAGACGTTTAACCTCTAATTTACATTTCTTGGAAAGTGTGTGGGAGTAAAAGGACAGAAAAAAGTGACCGTGTCAAGTGTAAGAAGCTCAGTAATTCAAAACCGTAAACTTCTTAAGAAAGGGAGGGTGTGAGGAATGTCATCAGTAGTGGGGACAGCGAGCGCTAGCGCCACAAGTAGTAACATCGGAGAAGGCAGTGACGACATGGATAAAGTTCTTACATCCTACTTTGACAAAACTGTCAACTCCAACACCATCAAGGTATGAATTCTATTAATTATTATTATTATTATCCCACATTACACTAGTGTTTGAATGCCTCCTTAAGACAAACTTTTTCAATCAAATATTCGATACATTCGTTGCTGTCATTCTAACAATGAATTTCCTTGATAAATACCAATGATAAAATTATGTGCAGTGTCGAACATCTTATATGTAATGCATTGTACATTCTCATTCTCTCATCTCCTCTTCCTAATTTTAACGCCTGGCGAATCAATCATATTATTAGTTAATGTTCTCACTCCACAACTCGTTTTCACCAACTTGTCTGCAAAACTCTGATGTATGAAATCATCCCATCTTGTATGCATATACATACTTACTTATGAATGGAATGGTGAGGGACTCGAGGATTTAAGTGTTAAGGGAAAGCAAAAATGATTATGCATGGTGTGATAATGTGATAAACCCCGTCCCCGTGTTTTTCCTGGTGGGTGAAAATATGTTGATATTTTGAATGACGGAATATACTTACCTTGCGATAGAAAGCATAAACTAGACTTCCCATGTGAGAAAGAATATTGGGTAATGGAAGGTATTTGTATGAAAAGAGACGCCTACGCAGCTTGACGTCATGTTACCATTATTGCTCTCTTCCTTTCTCACACTCACTTTCTTGTTACTTTAACCAATGTGTAGCATCCCTCTATGCCATGCATCACATGAAATTTGATATAAAAAAACCGGGCACAATTAAGTACACCTTCATGTATGTACATGAACATGTAAGGACCTAACGATCTTCATACGCACACGTCTGCATATTTTCAGATGTTCCACCGGACGTAATTACTTTATTATTAGTTTTCCAGCGAGAAAGTTTTTCAAATCTGGAAAACGCAAATTTGCAAGTAAAGAAAGAAAAATTGAATAAATTATTTGTTCAAGTTAGTCCAATGCATGATAATTTCAGGAATTTCCTTCAACCTATAAGTTTTCATAGAGGAATAATTAGAATATTCAAAATCAAAAGGCACATTCGGAGAAGGAGTTAATGTGCTGTGAGGAACGATGACGAAGTTATCTGGAAAAATAACGTTTGTTGATGATGCTTTAAAAGCGAACAATAACTGGTTCAAACTATTTTAAATTTATGATTTTTTCAAATTCGATGAGAGTATTTGATTGAATAAATAAAGGAATTTTCATTTATGAATATTTTATATTCGACTTTCATGTTAGGAGGTCAATTGTGAAAATTCAATTTTATTGTTGGACGACCTTTTACCACAAACCATGTAACTTCCCCATGTAACATGTAAAACCCTTAATTGTATTATGTGATTAGGTACTGTGGTCCATTAGTATTTTTTAGATTGGATTGAGCATGGAAAATTTAGACTGGCAAATTACATGATTTGACATTCTTGAGGCAAACTATTACGACTTGATGAAGTTTTTGTTAAATTTTAATCGTAAATTGTACTTTAAATTCCGACTTTCCCGATTGTAAACGAAACTTGTTTATATTTACTTAGGAGAAACCAACCCCTTCATCTGAATTGAGTAAAGGGGACCTCTTAAAAATTCTGAGTTATTTGGAAGGGGAGGTACAAGCCAGAGATGTGGTGATAGCAACGCTGAAATGTGAACGTGTGAAACGTCTTCTAGCAGACAATAAATACTCATTGAATTCGGACCCGTTCTCTGCCTTGAAAAGAGATAATTTCGGTTCATACGTAAACACGACAGATTCAAAGGTAACTTTATCTGAAGCTTATTATGTACAGACGTCCGAAGCAAGTATTATGCATATGTTTGGTAATATAGGAGGACGTTGAATTAGTAAGACTATGGGAAACTCAAAAGCTTTCACTGGAAAACTTGGTACGGAAGCAAAGAGGTGCGATGAAGCACATGCAAAAGATTCTGGCGGATGCGGAGAATATTCATAGGAAAATGGCCTTGGAACTTGAGGAGGAAAAGGAGAAAAATGCAAAGGCAAAAGGTTAGCTTGTTTTGACCAATCTTCGTGTAAAAGCTATCAATAAAGACTAAATAATATATCCTTGCGTTTCAAGATGGCTCCCAATTAAAAGAAGAACTAGACATAGAGAAGCAGCTTCGAGCAAGACTGGAGAAAGAACTGAAAGACACAAATGATGCTCAGGATGAGGAAAAAAATCGTCATAAAAATATCGTGCTGCTTTTATTAACGGAGAGAAAGCGTATTCTGAAGCAATTTATGGAGGAAAGAAAGCGTTCCGCTGATCTATCTGCGATGTTGGAAGACGAGAAGCGACAAGCTCTTTCCATGGCTGAGGGCCTAGAGGAAGAATCTCAAAAGGTATTGTACTGTCATACTTTCAATTTCAGGCTTTTTCCAACATTGCCTTGATACAAACTGTTGCTGTATTGCTAATGGGAATAATTACTTTGTTCCTAGGCACTAAGAATGGAGGCCGATTTAGAACGCCAGGTAATGAATTTTCGCGTAGAGCGGGACCGTCTCACGACAAAACTTCGAACGGAAGAGGAGCGTCGAGCCGATGTGGAAAATCAACTAAAAGTACTAAAAAATGAGGTAGAGAATAAGATAAACATTTGCTGATGCCGTTTTATTGTTTATTCAAATTATCCTGGATTGCTTGCTCAGCTCGTAGCCATAAACAAACTTCATTAAATTTTGTTTACTCTGCAGGTGGAGTCATTAAGAAAGCAGCTTGCGGAAGCGCACTCCGTAGCCATGTTTCAAGCCTCTATTGTAAATAATTCGAGCAATACGGTAGTTAAGAAAACATCATTACAAAATGCGACGACAGTCGTGAGACCCACAGCTACGGTTACCTCAGTTCCTGTACCCCAGCCGAGTAAGTTGCCTGCAAACCATAAAACCAATTACAAAGACAAGAAAGTGAAGGACATAGTCCTTTCATTTTGCATTTAGTGGTGAAAAACAGACGAAAGAAACGAACATTTCATTTATTTCTCCTTTTAAAGTATGAAGTATGGATGATACTACTTATATGTGCCATGCCATTTATGCATTAATTTACAAGTTTCTCAGTTCAATTTCCTTTTCAGTCATTATTTATGTGGTAGAGTACCTGAGTACTCGGTGCTCCTCATTTTGACTTCTTTTTAAAATTTACAATCAAATTTTAATTTGTTTTTTATCAAACCAAACCACGAGATATGATTTCTAAAAAGCATTTTTTTTTTCTTTTTTTGTCTTTTTTAATTATCGTGTGATGATGTCAATGTCAATGTGTGGCTCTGATCTGATCTGTGTGTACGTGTGTGTACCCAAAACCAACTTCCCGCGCGACCGTTAATAAAATCTGTACTATTGGTATACGAACAGCGACAGGGATTGCTAAACCTGTTTCATCAGTACAACCACCGCCACCAGTATCGCCAAATACTAGCGCAGTTTCACCAGTTCCGTCTGCAGTTCTTCAGGTATTCTACGGGATATTATCCTACTTGTAATGTTCCTTCTTCTGCTAACTCCTGTTTGCACAAATGCCAAAAAATTATATTTTATTCTCAAACTATTTTTTTGCCTAGAAAGCTGATTTTTTACTTATTAAAAACGCAAATTTTAAAATCTATCTTTTTCTTCACTTTTCCTTTGTTTTTTTTCTCCTTTCTTCTTTCACTTTTCCATACATGTTTGTTTTCAGCTAATGAAATGTTTCAATGCCAGAGCAATTACTTCATAGATTAACACCATGAATTTTACTGTCCGCTGCATTGCCTCCCATTCGTTAACAACGTTGCTTCATTCGCGACATTAACCAACCCAAGTAATTTTGTATCGAGCAATAGATAAACTAGCCTTTCTTGGTCTTTTTACTTTCTTCAGATTTAGAGTTATTGTGCGAAAGTAGCGAAACAGTTACAATTTCAATTCGGAATGTGCTTTTTAGCCTTGATACCGATGTCAAGTCTAATATTGCCAAAGAATCTTTATTACTTGCAAACTATATAGATATAGGTAACTTGGAGTTCCACGCTGATTTCTTTAGGACTGAAGTGGCGTTGATTTACCTACTTGAGCTACCATGTTTCTATTTTCCTCTACAGATATAGAACTAGCAAGAGACCTACTAACAATCAAACGGCTTCTAATTGATTTCAAGCAGAGAAACATTTTATTTTAGTGAAACGTAGTAAACACTGAATGTCCGGAAGTAGAGTGTTCGTTAAAGTTCTTACACGTATGAAATTTTCACGTTATGCAATTCCTCATTTGCTTAAATTGCATTCTCCTTTGTCTTATGTTTTCACTGATTAATTTTTTCTCGTCAAAGTCGGAATGCTTGGTCTGCTCATCGTAACTTCCCTCGTGGCGGAATAAAACTTCTGTCACGAAAAAAAAATCTTCCTGGCATCCCCCTTCCCCCTTGACTTACTCTTACGCTTAATTTTAATTTTCCCTCTCTGTTGCAACATTCAATACCCTTTTTGCAACCTTCTTGTACAATGTCTGATTGAATGCGAGTTGTTGAAGTTTTTCTACATGCCAAATGTCAATCATGATTAGGTCCCTCGTATTCCTCTCTTTATAGGTATAGCTATAAAATATGCGTTTTAACTTCTGTTGCAGTATCGAATTCTCTGATGTATTCATTTGAGTATTTTCCAGTCGAGTATGTATTTCAAGTTGTTTGAGTCGAATTACAGTATTGTTTTAGTTACTGACAAAATGTTCTCGAGGTTTTTAGTTTCGGTTCTGGTAATAATATTCTGAAGTTGTTACGTTCCCTTGTTTCAGTTTTTCTTGATCTTTTTGATTGCCCTTTTCTTGAAAAAAACGGTGGTGCTGAAACTACCCCCTCAATTGACCGGTTTTGTTACATGTGGTGTGTATGTGTGTGTGCTCTTTTATTGTAGAAACTTCCTGGGAGCAGCAGCGGCGGGGGGAGTGGTGGTTTAGTAACAGGGGGAAGCAGTGTGGTAGTGAGCAACAGCACACCTAGTGGGGACAAGCAGAGCACGCTTCTCGCGCCTAAAAAGTATAGTCTTGGCCGAGGTGTTCCCCCACCTATCCCTCCTAACAAGCCGTCAGTTCCTCCAAAGAGCGGTACGCTCACGGCGAAAATCCACGCAGCCAAACTAGAGCAACAAATAACTTGAAATTACATCCACCACCCCTACCCTGACAATTCCCACCCAAAGCCTCACCAAGATCACAAACTTCACAACCATTCGTACCAAGAAGATGCTCTTCTACGCATCACCTTCGTCAAGTATAATGGTAGTCATAGAAGTAACAATAATACCGATGATGCTGAGGATATTCCTCAACATCATGTTTCTCAACATGATCCTGCTGGTTATCAACAGGAGCAACACGATTTCGTCGATAACCTCGAAAAACTTTCTGTTTTAGCTGATTTGTCTACTTCTACGGCTACCCCTACTACACCAATTGTCAGACTTTACTACACAGACTCTTCAACTATTTATTTGTAAGCATAGTCATATGAATCCGTTTCAGGTTTTTTCGTTGTAAATAGTGAAGTTCAATTTTCGTTTTTTCCTCTCCTGGAGAAATAATAATAATTCGAGAGAATTTAGTTTTCGGTTGGTATTCGTGTGAGTGTGTTCTGCTGATACTGTTAACATTGTGTCACATTGTACCCCAAAGTTATGCCATGGTATTATCGCTGGAATTGGTCTCTGAGATTGTCGGATTGTCCTGAAAATTTCCTTGTTTTATGTTTAGTAGAGGACTAGTGTAGTGTAGGTGTAGCGGTTCCGAGTTGTTCGTTTTAACAGAAACAGAATCAGGGAACGAGATAAAAGATTGACAAACGGTCGCTATTTCAAAATCCTTTTTTGTTAGAATTTCTTTTGTGTGTGTGCTATGTTGGCCCCAACAAGTTTCTCTATATTCCGTAGCATGAATTTAGAACTGCCGCACTGGTTGACTTACAATTCGGCATTAGTAAATACTGATCATGTATTCGACTTTTTAAGTCAATCTTTTTTCCTACCTTAAATGGGAAATAGTTTCGAAAAAACCATCGGAAAAAATGTAGGCGCAATATTTTTAATACTCTCAAGGGAAAACTGAAATGTGAAGAAACCTTTAATTTACTTCATACTTAAAAAGGTAAAAATAAATCGCCTAATTATCCATGTTTCTTATGCCTCGCTATGTTTCCGGCAAGAAGCCTATGAGACAAACTTGAGATACTGGGAGTTTGTTCACTAAAAATCAAGTATCAAGACCAAGATTCAATTGGGCTTTGAAACACCCACTACTTACGTTGAAACCCAACCAGATAAAAACATCTATCAGAAATGGTATGTTATGAAAAGGCAGAGTCTCTGTATCTGCTTTATGCAAGACATAAACTTTATAAACGATCAAAAATGTTCTATGTTAGAACTGCCAAATGAATGCGAACTGGGTTATATTCAGAAGAGTTCATTTAAAGATTATTCTTGTAGTTAGTGAACAGAGGGAAAATGCAACTACTAGTTACTATTTATGTAGACCTTATTTAAATTTATGATTGACAAGTCTGTAAAACTATAGTTTTTTTTAATATGTGACCTTTCAATGGGAAGTTAGATGGTTGAGGTGGTAGGATGGAAAGTTTCAAAATTAAAATGAGTGGGCTATGCTACATTTATACTGCGCAATTTAATTAGATACCGAATGTTGCGTAATTGACGACATATACATTTGATTAGCTGTGAAAGTGAAAGATGAACCAAATCAAAAAAAAATTGGAGGTAGAAATTTTTCTCCCAATACAAAATAATTTGCTCACTGAAATTTTAAAAAATAAAACTCGAATGAAAGTGGTCGCTTTGAGAAGCGTTTGGAACATGTTAAGGCGAAAGTATTTAAAAAGGGTTACTGAAAAATAGACTTCGCATCTCATTATTAGTTACTATTACTTTTCCTTTGGAAGATTGCATTTAATTCCATTTATTTTTATGGGAAACTATCTGCCTTGCATAGTGAAATAAGAGAATGCTCCCTGCAAAGCCTGTACATGATTGATAACGATGACTATACATAATATACTACTTAACTTTTAATAATCCATGTACCTAATTAGTGTTTAGGATAGTGATAAACTTAACTATATAATTTGTAAATGGTTAAAGATTGAAGTTACTATAGGTGGATGGTAGTATTGCTCTGATTGCGAGCATATAGTTAAATATTGCATTTAAATGTCACCTCTTAGAAATCGCGTGGATTGATATTTACGTAGATCCTCCTGGCAAGAACAAATGCAATTGACTTCCTTAAATGTCTCTAGTATAACGGAGACTTAAGCGGCGTAATGTCTTTGTTTTTTATTGAAATGACATGATGACATGATTACCTACGATTAAAGCGGCCTACCGCATGGTAATTTAGAACCTGAAAAAGAAAGCAAGTAATTTATAGTTAGTGGTTACTACATGAGACATTATTTTCCTACGCAGTGTTTAGTTGTGTAAACTACAATTACATACACTTCCTCTAAAGTAAACGTAGCTTCCGGAAGCGAAAGGCAGTTGAATGGAACTATCTATGCATTTAGCTAATAAAAAATTTCCTCACGCTCCGACGAACGTGCCGTAGTTATTAGTACTGGATATGAACAATATTTACTAATGTAGGAAACACATGTTTCAGGGGTTAGGCTCATTGTACCCTCCTACTTAATGTTTGAAATTTAAATGGGAAAAACTACGCATGAAATATAATTCATCACATATTCGGGCAACTTTGAATTTACGCTCAGATAAAACTCTAATTTTAATGCTTCAGCCCACAAGGCAGAGTATGTTGCGTTAACTTGATTTTTTATACAAACGTTTAGCGTGCACGATAACGAAATGAAATTATGTAGACAAAATTATTTTAAAGTATTCAATAGCAATCAGTTTTTCCCATTCGATTTCTTATCCAAAAATACTTAATGCAGCCAAACTGAAATTTTCACAGAATATATTGTCGATTCCTTAATAACTATGTAAGAAATAACAAGTTTGCGCTTTGAATTTATGAGGGAATTGTGCAAAGTGCACTTTGATTCATTCAAACTTTACTTTGATTTGGTCACCTTAAAATCTTCTTTGTTTTTATTCCTAAAGATTGTTTGAAACTATAGATATTTAACCTGTTGCTCCTTTAAAGAAATGTAAAAAGAAACTTCCTATTTTTGTAAAAAAAAGTCTCAATCAGTCAGTCAGTCGTCTCCCCACCCTCTCAATTTCAGAATACATACAAGACTACGAATATTACGAATTTTCACGGAAAAGGATAACAATAAATTTTCTAAAATGATGTATTTACTATGTAGGTGTATCTTGTAGCTTTTTAAGATTAAGAAATCAAGACAAAAGCCACCTCGTCAGCTTGTTTTATTTAAAGCTTTTTAGTGCAAAATGTTTAATATTCCTTCGCAAATTCATTCAGTTTTAATTTATTAGTATCTCATTAGGTTTTAACAATTGTTCATACCATGCATACATTAAATCTAATCATAAGCCAGGAAAAAATTACAATGATTAATGATTGTATATTATCTTATCGACTTGACTCATTTCTATTAAGTTTCTGGGCAGGACCTTGGAATTAGAAAAAATACGTATATGCAATAATAATATTCTCCTTTTATGTGTTTATATGACTTATTTTTCGTGACATAGTTTTATTTCATGGGAAGATGACAACTAGCTACTTGCCTTTAGAGAAAAAGTCTATTTTAAAATATTATACATTTATGCAAATGAGAATGCAAAACAAATGACTGTCACTTAATTTAATTACTGTAAGTAGAATTTTGTTTGGTGAATATCCTCCGGCAAAAACTGTAAAACGTCTCCTAATAGGCCTCCCCGATAATACTAGTGGATTCTAGGAAACGCCTTGTTTAGGATAAGCTCATGTAGTGTACGGAAAACAGTTACTTTCCAAGTCCTCAGAAATGTTTTCGAGTGTGACCAAATAGCCGCAAGGAAGAAAATAATAAAATAGTTTCTGTCCAAAATGAGCGACGCTAGGCATTTAGGCTAGTAGTTTTTAGAGTCGCGCAGGATTGGCAGTGAAAGTGATAGTAAAAGTTACACGGTGTTGCTGTTGTTATTGCTTTGCTATTGTTATACTTTCCGTTTAGATTTTAGATTGCAATCTTTGATACTAGTCCATGTTCATATCATTTCTGTGTCTGTTGCTTGAGGGTAAAAATACTTTACTTTTCAACTTCTGTTCTGAAAATGTCTAAAATGTCATGAGTTTTGCATTTTGCTATAAATGTAATATATACACTTTTGGGGATTGTTTAATCTAGTGAATAAGTTACGTGGACATTCATATTATAACTAAAAATTCCTAAAAAGTATTTATATTATGCGGCACCATCCCTATCCTCCTATTGTATTTTTGTTTCCTTAAAATATCAAAAAAATATTATGTAAGAAAATGTTTGAGTCCTCAAGACATCCCACAAGTCTTAATTGTATGCTTATTTATTTAAAGTTGAGTTTAAAAGCTACCGCAAGAGTTTGAATGTTTAAGGCGAAAGGATTCAAAAGGGTACATATTGTTAAATAATGTTTAAGTGA
>JAANSQ010002442.1:0-11982 GCA_036850885.1 Lepidocyrtinus dapeste | reverse complement strand
TTTTTACTTAAAACTTGCTGAGTTTTATAAGGGAATTAGAACGGTTTCATTTTGCCACATGGACCAAAGCTAGGGAAAATTTTTACCAAGAATAAGTTATTCTTTCGAGAGGGATCCAAAAGATGAGGATAGTAGTATGGCATGACCATGATGATGAAGAAGGTTCTAATCGGACTGAGATTCCATTTCACACCCGGCTGCCTCACTCAACTTCCCATTAGAATGGGAGCGCACGAAGAATAGGGAAAATTCAACAAAACCATTTCGCATTTTCTCTCTTTTCTTCATCATCATAATACCTTTTTCATTGGGAATACATATGCGTCTTTCTCTCTCTAACCTTTTCCTCCTAACGTTTAAAATTGGATTGGATATGGAAACGTACAAAAGTCCATATGCCTCCTTCACAATTTACATTTTCGTCCGAAACAGCTTGATTTAAAATAGAGGAGAAATTTTCATACGAAAATGTATCATGCTAGCATTGAATAAGTAAACCATTTCTCAGCTTCAAGAGGATGACTTTAGTCTCCAGCGGGCCATTTTCATTTTTTCCTACTCCTTTTTCTATATTTGTGTATATCCCATGTTGATTTCAAACCAATTAACTTTACAGGCTGCAAAAAATCTTCAGTTCATTTCTCGGCCCAACCGTCACACTCATATTTTACTGTTGTCAGTCAAGCCCAAATTCCCAGCAGTGCTGCTATATAAAACTTCTAAGGAACACATATAGTGAAGAGAAGATGAAGGCAAATGGGCGTATCATGTGCGATGATAAGGCGTCTACAGATCCGCTCAAGATCGAAAATAACATCCTTTCCCTAGTGAAAATTGCTTTGGAGCGGGAATAGGTAGGGAAAACTAGAAGAAAACAGAAGTGACAGTTGAAATCAGTATTTTACACCGATTCTCAAAAACAGTTACGAAACCTCTACAAGACTCCATTTGAAAAATTCTCTACGTTTTTTAATTCTTCACCCTTATAAAAAATTTGCATGAAATAATTTATTCCTCCCAGAAAAAAAAGAAAACAACTGTTTCCCCTTTCCAAAAAATCGTATTTTCTCAAAATTGATTTTTTTTCTCTTTCGAAGCTCCAACTTAATTTTTCACCACCCTCCGAAAAAAACGTAAATTGACAAGCCAGATTTAATTTTAGATTTTTTTCTTGAAACATTGGATTTACTGTTCTGAAGTATAATTACGTTTAGATCAACCTAGTAAAAGTACCCAGTTCGTTTTCACACGCCTGTTTGAAGATAAGCTAAACGCTGATTTTTTTTCCTTTCTGATGAAGACATTTTCACTTAAGAAATATGATGGTTTTTTTCTTGAAACATTGGATTTACTGTTCTGAAGTATAATTACGTTTAGATCAACCAAGTAAAAGTACCCAGTTCGTTTTCACACGCCAGTTTCAAGATAAGCTATACGCTGATTTTTTTCCCTTTCTGATGAAGACATTTTCACTTAAGAAATATGATGGGTTCATATTTTTCAAAGAAATTTTCTACAGAGATGAATGAATTAATGTGACCTTTCCATTTCATCCAGAGTCTTTCACTAGCACCACACTGTGTCAAACTCCATTCAGATTCAATTAAAGTCTAACGAGCCGTTTTGCTCCAGAATCAGGACTACAGACTAAATATCAAGTGGCGAAGGAGATCCCCAACCAATCAGGATATTAAGTGATGCGAGTAAAGGACAAAAAAAGCCAAATTAGATTTTCGCTATAAAGCCTTAAAATGAACATTGTTGCAGTGATTTGATGATTTACTATAATTATAAGAGTCCTTATATCCATGTATCAATGATTTTTTAGAAAAAATCTCAATTTTTCATTTCCTCGAATCTTCACTTGCAAACATTCATTTCCATTCAGATTCATCCAATCTTGATATTTTTTGGCAGTTCAATATGCTTCAGCAGATTTCATTCGGTATCATATAACATGTAAAAGAGAGAGAGCTTATTATCACAGTTTTTCAAACCCTTTCCTTCATTTTTTCCCGTTTTCGTTCGTGCATCAGCACGAATCATGCCTCATCAAAAAAAAAATTTGAGAGAGTAGCACGAGCATTATTACAATTGCTTTGGAACTTGATTTAAGCAACGCAATGTAGAAACATTGATTGACACATTTGAAATGAATAATTTTTTATCTCTCTTCCTCAATCATTTCCCATTTTTAGAGTGTAATTTGTTCTGTGAGGAGAGAGGATGCGAAAAAATATAAAAAGTCAGTCGTAATGTGATATCACGGAATTCAAATCAAATAGATTTTTTTGATGAGCACTGAGGACTCAAATGAATCAAACTCTATCAAGCTCATTTTAATTGCAAATTGTCTCAAAGACTTTCCATTCATTCCAAATCAATCTGAGGGGTTGAGATGTTTAATATGAATTAAGTACGTTTCTACCCTTACAAAAAATTACGGTTTTTATTTTCGAGTTGTCCAGCACCATGATGAGCAACGGAACTTTATGTTAGCAAACCTATTTATAACCGCCATATTTAAAATCTTCATTCTCACATCATGAATACCGAAATAAACACAATATTTTACTCAAAACTGAAAATGTCGGACATGAAAATACTTTCAAAATTTCAAATTCTGCTCACAACTGTAAAAGGCCTTCTTTTTGCATTTACAAAGCTCAGAGTCGAGCTTACTCGTCTTGGCAACATATTCACATGAACTTATCATGACAAAAATATATTCGATTTTTTTTCAAAGTAAATCCTCACGAATCTATATGCCTCTTCTACACAGAGAACTTTCAGGACTTTCTGGTAAAAAAAACCTTATTCAAGTAGAATTCTCTTTTCCCCACCTTGTTACGTGAACAACATGAAATGTTTTACACTTTTTCGGAGAAAAAACACCAAAAAAATGTTTCCTTGTTCTACGGCTGCTGCATTTTTTCATATTTCCTGCCAAAAAATATAGAGTGGTTTGTTGTAAGGCGAAAAAAGCTTTCAGGCTTACACGCTTACGTTACAAGAGGTATTAGGGATCAGTGTAAAATTTATGACAAGTGACGGGACCTGAATGTCAAATTCTTCCTAAAAATAACCCATACATTTCCGTTTTCCCTACCATTCAAAAATTTGAAAAGAGTTTATACTTCATTCTGACCGAAAAATATGGAAAAAGCTATCACATGACTAGTGTATAAACGTGTCATAAACCCTGTTCATTTTTTTTATCTCCGGATATTGTATTGCCTCGAGAAAAGATAATTAAATACGTTTATGTTTTCTCTACTAATTCAGTGACACGATCTGGAAATGAAAGATCAGATAAAACAATACCTACACCTCCCAAACGACAGTACCATTTCATCAAGTTAATAAAAAAATGAATAGAAATCAGAGCGAAAACTTATTCGCCTCTAGTGGTTCCGCAATGTGTGGGGTAAACATGATCAAAAACTTTTATAACAAGGCTAGAATATTTTTTACAACTTGAACAAGTGAATTGATCCTCCTTAAACGACTTATTTAAAAAGAAGTTGATGATCGAGAACAATAAAATATTATTAATGCAATTGATATACCCGCGCGCAGACTGCTTGTGAAAGGGAGAGAAGACTAGGGTCCTAAAAACATTCTTTTCCGTCAAGTCCATAAAGTCATTATAATATATGCTAGATCATTCCGCAGAAAAAAATAAGAAAACTGATTTTCTTCTTGGCGCTTATTCATCCAATTCAAAATGCTGTAAGACAAGTTTGTCTGTGTGAGGTCTTCCGTTCTCTTTACGTAAGAAAAAGAACAGAAGTTGTAAAAAGGGAAATAAGACTATTGTCCTTGTTTTAATGATTTATACATTCATGATCATCCTCATTCCAAGTATAAAACGAATAAGGGGGATGAGTAGTAAAAAACATCCAGTTTCAGTTTCAGGATTGCTGCAATGCCCTGACAGCCAATTTCTGCACTAGTCACTATTGCTGCAAGAGTATCTGTCTTTATGCCGGTTTTTCTGGTTACAGTTAAAAACATACGTAGCGCTGGACTAGATGATGTAAATATATAAAACTATAATCGCCTTGACGTTAAAAATATGTAGGTTAGTNTTGTAACCATGTAAATATTGGAAACTAAAACTTTGCTTTACAGTTAATAAAAAAGTGTGTTGGCAGGTGGTGGTGGTTTATAAGACCCATCCTTGAGCAGATGAATAAATCGCGTTCTTACCTGAAATTACAAAATACAGATTGTTAATTTTTATAGTCATTCACAAAATGATTACATCATAAAGCTCAAGCTGTAGTAAGCAAAGCCCAAAACGCAGCAACTTGTTTCCCTTTCCCTCTAATCTTTTAGATTTAAATGATGCAAACAATCCACTTTTTTTTATCTTTTCATAAGATTTCAAGAACGATTATTGTTCCAGCTCAGAAGACCCATCGACTTCTGTACAAATGACCTAAATGAGTTTTGTTGCAGTTTAACCCTAAACCTCTAATAAAAGCTTGTGTGAGGTTATCTGTCTTCTGAGAAAACAATAATCAAGGCAGTTTAAGAAACTCCAATAAAAAATAATAAGATCTAGATGAAACCTTTTTCCTACGACCTTTAATTTGTTGTCTCAAAAATTTCTGAATACATATAAACAGCAACACTGCTGGTATTTCATGTCGTTAACATTTAATGACAATGTTAGTCTCGGAAAAAGTCATTTTTGAAACCACTTGTGCTTTTTTCCTTATCCAGAGGAAAAATACCGAGCTTATTGTTATTGTTTTTGATTGTGTAGTTAACTGCGGCAATTATGGCGCTCTGTAGCATTCACATTCTGTACAAAAAATACATAATGTACTCATGTGTTAACGATAAGAACTTTTAGAAAAATGTTCAACAATTTCTATTGTCGTTTCGTCATTTTCAGAGAGCCATTTAGGTAACACGGGAAGACTAAACGTACACACTGAACGCACAAGTATAATCAATTGAATCGCTTCAAAAAAAAACAAGAGAAACTTGATTTTTTTTTCTTTTCTAAATGAGTTACAAGACAAGATTTCTATCATTGCCTATAAATATCTGGAACATTTCCTCGAAATATTCCAACTTCTAATAGAAAGTTTGCATGATCTTTAAAAGTTTACTGTTTCAATTTGAATGGGAACTTGTTTAAAAGCCAACTCGGTGGTTTTAAGGAACATTGTTTTTCGCAGTGATTGTTCTTAAAGATTTGATTCATGCATAATCACAGCTTGCACGCAACTCACCAGAAGACAAAGGTCATTTCTTGAGAGTTTTCCAGTTTTAGCATTAAACCCCTTCGGTAAAAGAGAGCATTGTATTCTCTACTTCCTTTCATTTCTTTTTAGGTCCCACCGAATAAACAATAATGATCAAAAGAGATTGGCTTAAGAATTGCGCGAATTGTAAAACAATTCATATAACCCAATCCTTCCTTCCTTCGTTGATGAAGTACAAATGAGCTAAATGAGCATTTAACTTTTGTCCTTTTCCGGCTAGTCTCTTTTCCGTAGTTACAATTTGAGAGAATGAAATGTTTTGAAAATGACAGCAACTGTTTCTCTCTGGTATTTCTCCCTTTTCCATGTCAAAATGAAAAGCCCGGTTTAATCCGTAAAAAGTAGTGAGTCAAAAAAGTATCGTCATTTTGCCCTGTGGAGCTAATCCATGTGGTGTCTACAAGGTTATGTTATTTTTATGTTGCTAATATTCCTTCCATGTTATCTAGGAAGCAGAGATCACAGATGTATTGAAATAGACGGCGGTTCTGAGGATGCCCCTGCCGCTCTAAATAGTGGCATTAGTAATGTGTTTGTGAACATAAAAAAGGAACATAACGATAACAATAACTGGGACTGACTTCAGAGAAGAAGATCAAGGAAATGTAGAAACAAAAGGTTCTCGGAGCCGCTGTTACTACTGTTGTGTTGCGTCGCATTGGTGAATCCATGCAGTGCAAAATACTCTACCAGTGGCACATGCTTCAGCTAAAGCTTCAATGACATCACTAAACATTAAAATCATCAGATAAGTAGAAACTCCTCTTTTACTCTTTCCAGTTACAAAAGGATGGCAAGCCTTTTGCTTATTTTCTCGGCGAAAGTATTTTCCATGTAAAAATAAATCTCCTACAGCAATTTTCCCTCTGTAGTTTCAAGAGGAATATTCTCGTCACAGAGTCACATGTCATCATCATCATCCACAATATCCCAACGACATTTTTACAAGATCCGGCATCACCAGAGATGTAAGAGTTGTTAAAGACGAGAGAAAATGAGGATACGCTACGCGCGTACTGTATCCGATTTCGGGAAGAAAATGGGATAACAAACTTTCATGGCATGAGTTACCGTATGCGTACCGTATCAAGAAGATTATGGCTTTGAGAACGTTTCTTGGCTTTCTGCCCAGGAGCAAAATGAGAGAAAATGCTATGTTGTCATGTGAAGGCATATGCACATTTTTGAATACTTTTTAGCCAAAATAACAATGAATACCATGTCTTCTTGTGATCAAAATGTGTCTTATTAAAACTTGCTTAAAATCTCAAGATAAGGTGCATATTCAAACCACTGATTTTTAGTAACTCTTGTTTATTTTTACAATTTAGAAGAATTCGGAGCGTCATTTGCATTCAAATTCTCTAGCTTAATTATGCCTCATTAAAAAACACTAGCGATAAAAATGGTTAGTATAGATCTTGTTAATTAGCCTCTTTATGTATGTTTCGAATTAGTAGCGTGCAAAAAGTAAGATTTAAAAAATAAAGCGAAACACTTGTTTCGGTTTATCAATTTTTTTCCTCTCTAGAAAGCTCAAAGCGTACACATGTCACATGTCGCCTCCCTGTTTATTTCCCAGCACTCGATTGTCACTCGACACCCTGCATACGTGATAGCGTAGGCGAAAATAAGTTGAGAAATGAAGTTTACGCTTTCAGACTCCTCTGGTCAACGGGAGGTCTTTTCCAACAGACATAGAGGAAATTTGTTCAATATCGGAGGTTTGATTTTTCCTAAAAAATTTGAAATTATTTTGAATACGAAGAGGAAGCTTGTTTCGAATTTTGCTAGGTAAACAATTCCAAACAAGACCATGTTATCAAATCACCGATGAATATAATTTAGCTTCTTTAGGGTAAAGGAAGGGTAGAATGGATAGGACCTGTGGAATAGGACCGCTAAATTCTTATTAACAATTAGAATAGCTATTTTAACTCGTGCTGGAATAAGTAGCTAGTCCCTCTTCATCACGGTGATGATGTGGGTGACAAGAGGTGTCTTCTTCGTCGCTGAGATGTCTGTCATCAGAGGAATATGTAAAGCTCTATATTATTAAGTATTATCATCTCAACTGTTTCCTTCTCTAGTTCACCTATCTGTCAAAACCTGTTGCAAAAAGAAAAATTTCCCTAAACACTTTGACGACAGACAGCGGCAGCAGGGTATCGGCAGAGACATGTCACTTTCGCCATGTGTTTGCTTGTAAGCCTATATGAGATTATGATATTTTTTTTTGTCTTGTCATCGTCATCATTGGCAATTGCCTTCATCACCAGAAGAGCTTCTTTCACTCCTTCATCAGAAGTGACTTGATACCTTGATAAACCCTTTTAGTTTCTCTTTGGTGTGGCCGCTTTACAAAGTTTACACTTTATTTCAAAAAAGTATTGAAGTTCTAAGATTTATGAATTATTTAAGGCAAGCAAAAATGATCAAGCATACTTCTTGAAAAAAATNATTATTTAAGGCAAGCAGGCAAATGATCAAGCATACTTCTTGAAAAAAATACCCTCGCCCGAGAAAAACTTTGTTAAAACGATGAGTGGATTGGGGAAAGTAACTAATTTCCCTAGAACCAATTACAGTATTTCCTAGCTTCCGGATTTTTCACAAGTTTGAGTTTTGATGAATAACAACAGAGAGCAACGTAATCAATCTCTAAAGAGAAGCCATAGGAGTGGAAATAGCTTGAAAGCTAATTAGTAGGTAGCATGCACCCGGATGACAAGTCTTGCGAGCCCTGGTGAGTTTTACCGGTTTCTTTCATTACCCAAATGAAATACTTTTTTATGAGTTTTGTCCCACAAAAAACTCAACTCGCAATTAATACAGTGTGGCGTAATTACAAAAATCAAGACAGGTTGATCATAATGAAATACATTGTGGATCAATGTAACTCACACATTGTCATAAGCAACTCAACTTTAATTCATTCCATTCGTGGAAAATTGAATCCAAAATTAGTATTTGCGCTGTGACCAAAACAAGTCATAATAAATTTTTAAATTATAAATTAACAACTTTTTGGTATATCACAAAATCATGGCTGAATTTCTAGTTCTAAAATTATGTACATAAACATAAAATGAAGTAACACATAAAGTCATTGTTGTGCATGCGTGTACAATTGTTTCAAAACTGTGGGAATGAGCGTAGCCTCAAGGGTATGTAAAACATTTAAAAAATCGTACATAATTCAAGATTGGCAAGCTACATAAAGTGTTTAAAAGCGAAGCATTATATTTCTCCCCGCCTCCCTCGTCAACAAGCATGTAACCTAAGCCGGGGAAAGAGTAAATTAGGGCGCACGGTGGCTTCTCAATTGGTAGTCATCAAGAAAACTATAATGTTCATAGGGTATTTACCTACTGTGTATGTAGCTACCATTACGTATTCCAATTATATACCATCATTATTATTACTGTTATTATTTCCAACCTATTATCATTAATGCCGCTCACACACATAAAAATCCTACGCATTTACTTCCATCCCCAGCTCACGTTTCATGCAACCATGTCAAGAGTATACATACTTTATTCGCATGCACTACCTTCATGTATGTCTGTATGTTCAAGTCGTGTTTTACCAATTCACGAGGAAAAAAAATTATAATGAGCTTGATTGTTACCTTACAGTACCGTACATACCATAATATTCTCTCGTAACAATGAGTAAGGAGGAGTTTTGGACGTTTAGAGTCTTACCTTCATGCCATATGAATACGTAAGCATGTATTGATGTATATTTCATGCTACCAGTATTTTTTTCGCATGAGGAAAATGAGGGAGAGAAAAGAGAAACGGTTGAAATGTCCGGTGACGTGCGATGTCAGCAGGAGTTGACATGACATGATGATGAACATTCCTTTATTTTCTTGCAATAAGCTTTTTCCTACCCAACAGTTTACTCGACGAGAGAGAGTCTCACACAAATAAAAGAAATTATGCCGAGTGTGCACTCATATTGTGCCTTAATAAAATATAGCCAAAAAGAGGACTATGCCAAACAAAAAAACTTACTTTTTTAGCTTACGATTATAGACTAGCTGGTTATACGCCAAAAACGGCAGATTCCCGATTTTTAAACAAAATTATTTTTCATTTCGTATTCAATATCGTAGCCCTTTTCCCATAATAATTATATTTTTGTTGGTTTGACAAGCACGCAAAACATTGACGAGCTAATGTAATGTGCATGCAGCATTTTTATATACAAAAAGGAAATTTTGGTTTAAAATCCTTCTAACCATAGGCAATGCTACTTTAATTTTGGTGTATTTTAATTCACCATTGCATCGAGCATGATAAAGTAGGATAAAATGTATGTATAAATTTTAGCTACAACTTATTTTTCAGGGATTCGTGGCACTACATGAATAAATTACGATTGTTTAGAATAGAGGATTTCTAGTCTGGATATCCTGTTAAAGTATACGAGGCGAGGTATAAACGAAGAAATTACGTTAGTACTAGGGAAATTCAGAAAGATTTGATCTTTTTCATGACATTCCATCTTGACAGAACAATAGTCATAGATCTAATGTATTTTTCACTCATTGCCAATCAAGCTTTACTTTACTGGGTGTACATTAGTACAATAATACATGAAATATATGTACAGCTTTACATTGTATTAGACTAAAAACCTCCATGGTCACAGATTCCTTCATTTTATTTAACAACTACGCTGGTTTTACTTATTAAACTAAATATAAACCTGCCTGGACGCAGTGACAAGGAAGGAGATAAAAACGAGGTTCATTTAATTAAACGGGACCTCCATGACAATCCATTCGCGCCTATCAGGAACAGATCAAAATGGGCAGCAACACTCTTGATATTTCAATACAAGCCTTACACTTCTTCCTTTTTCTGGTGGACATCTCCCACAATTCATTTTGTCGCTTGATGATCTCCACCAAAATAGAAAATGCAGTTTAGTCCTTCCTAAAAGCGATCACTCTAAAACGGTATAGTTTTCTATTCACTTTCTTTTAGAAGTAGCCACTTGGTTTTTGAAGAAAATGTTTCAAAGTTAAAGTAGGTCTAACAAGGAAAGCGCAATAGTAACAAGGGGTGTAGCCATTAGTGTCAAGAGTAGAGTCCGTCCACACCGTATATTTTTCTTCTCTGTGATCACTGATCATGATCACGTGAGAAAAGCTGACTTTGCTGGAAAAAAATAATTCAAAGTGGAAAAATACGACCCCTTAAATAAGACTCAAACGCAAAAGTATCTCATTGTCTCTGGCGTACATTTTTTCGATTTATTTTTGTCCTTCCTCCAAAATAATATCCCCCTTTTCAGGTTGTTATCCTAGTTGTCAAAAAATAGCTGAGAGGGAAAATATAACGAGCTTTTGCTAAATCTGCAAAAATGTAAGAAAAGGGAAGGGTTGACACTTTCCTTATAAAAATGGGGAAATGATTGCCTTGATAAGACAAAAAAAAAGTTTTTTCTCCTTCTTTTGGAAGCATGTGAGAATGAGAAACGATAACCTTTACTTTCGCTCTTCTCATCAAAATCAAACTTTGCAGAGTTTCCAGTCTTCTCATTATTTCTCTTGATTGTTTGATAAGTCAGAATGAAGTTGAAGAAGAAACGTGCTCTCTCTCTCTTTCATTTCTTATGTCTACTCGTTGAGATACTATGTCTCCAGATATATGAAAGCCCTGTGCAGGAATGTCCTTTTCATGAATGAATTCCCTGGAATTTATGTTTATTTCGAATGACTTTTGGATAAAAAAAGGAAACCTCCTGTTTCAAACGGTGACCACCGCCACCACCAGAAAGGAGAAAAGATGATAAAATTGTAGCATTGTTCAGACTTGCAAAGCCTGGTCATTATCAGACAAAGACCTCATACAAATACACGTACATTTCCAAACAATGAGAACAGGCTAAACCAAAGAGAAAAACGGGTTCAAATAGGCTCCACATTCGAGAAATTGCGTCCTTTTTCCACGAGATAAAATTTTTTCATATAATGTATGGCGGTTTGCGTTGCACGCTCGTAATTCTCATTCCCTGCTTTCCTAGCGATATTATGACTAGATAGGGAAAGAAAAGAGAGCAAAGTTGGCTCATTAGTTAGAAGCTCATCTTTTGAAACAATCTCTGTGGATTTACTGTACTGTAATATAAAGCAAACAATGTATTATGGAGCCAATGAATGTTCTTTCTCTCTACAAGATTAACATATGAACCAAATGAGAAGTAAAGAAGTGCAGCTTTTCAAACAAAAACTTGCTCTCATCTTCTCTTGCAACGCTACGCAGTTGATTTTCCTTCATGTTATTTTTGGAATCGGTCTTAAAATTTCATATCCCTATGTTATGCTTTATTAGAGTAATATCAGTATTTCCAGTGGGAAAACAACAGATTTTTTTTTGCAATGGATATATGATTAACTAAAACTCTGCAGACGCGCGGCAGAGTCTATCGTTTTATCAAAGTTGTGCAGCCTAGCCAAAATGTAAAGTGTCGATATCGTACATTCCCTACATTTTGGTTGTAAGTTCATCCTATTTAATTATTTTACCCATCCTCCTCATTCCATCCAGAGTTAACGAGCGCTTTAGTAAATTTCACCTCCTTGAAGACATTACTCATTCATGCGGTATGAATAATTCAGGTCAGGTTGGGAATGCGAGTTTTTTAGTCCATCGAAAAAAAAACCTTTATGTTTTTGGTA
>JAANSQ010002441.1:0-11983 GCA_036850885.1 Lepidocyrtinus dapeste | reverse complement strand
TGTTTCATACCCTTTCTCATGAATTTTCACTGTGATCAAACTCGTGATCGAGTTGCCGTATAAATTGGACACCAACATGGCTGAGAATCCTAGCCTAATGTAGAAGATCCTGAAATTTCCGTCAATGTGCAACCCTTGGTCAGCAAACACATTCAAGAGATTTAAAATATCTCGCATTACTCTACCCATGGTAATAAAGGGAGATTTTTAATTGTCTAAGGAGACCTTCCCGCTTCTCTGTTTCGCTTCCTCCCAATTTCAAACTGAACTAATCTTCGTCCGCAATTTCTCTAATGAACCTATTCAAATTCCCTTCAATAGGAAGACCACGGCTCAACAGAAACAATCACAATTTACTTTTTTCCTCATTAAAATAAAATCCGAAGCATTTACTGCAGCCGCAAGTTTCTAACTCTAAACAACCATCAATCTTTCCATTTGTCATGTAGTCATCATTAAGGATTAAATTGTGGTATAAATTTTTTTGTCACAAACTTTTCAATTTTTCTCCTCATCTCAAGTGCATTTTTCCAAAAAAAAAATCCTTTCTTATTGCTATAAAAATCCCCTCATTTTCACTCTTAAAAACCGACGAGAATGTAGAAAAAATCCCAATTCAATTCATTTTATTCGCTCAAATTCACGTATTTCAAGATGGCCTTAGTCATTTAGTCAAGTAGCGAGTGTAGCTTAGTGAGTCCCTTCCTATATGATTCATCAACACATCACGTTCGCTCGTTCGTCCCCACTTGGCTCGCCCTAGCTCTCTAGAGAACAATACCGTTTTTTTACACTTAATTCAAATGTAACGACAACTAAATCAGGCTCAGAGCTCATCGAGACGTAGAGAATCAAATCCGTGACAGTTTCGTTGTCACCAAGCAAGTTTACACTTGAAACCCAAACTTTTTTTCCTACCCTTGCCTTTCTTTCCTCCAACTGGGATGATAAAAGGCTCGTTTTTTACATTGAAAATTATGATGACGCGATCATGAATCGGAATCATTATGAAAAAAATAATGATGGCGACTATAGCACAAAAAATAGAAAAGGAAGGGAGGCATATTACATACACCCTATGATAAATAACGAGGGGGGGGCAAAACATTTTTTAAAAAAGAGCCCACGACCGAAAAGACTACTACAACTTGAAAGTAACAGAAGGTGACAAGGGGACAAAAATATACGGTGTGTTATGGTTTGTCCTTACTACTTCACACCAGAACCATATGTCCTTCTTTCGAAAAAGCTTTTTTCAAGGGGATGGGGAGAAAAGCTAAAAAGCCAAAGGAAGCCAAGCCACAATGACGCATTTTCTACAAAAAAGTCCACTTTTCGACTTTTTCATATAAAAGTCCACTCGACTTTATCCGCATGAATTTTGAGTAGGCTTGATGGACTTCAAAAAAGGGGAATGCGAAATGAGATAAAAAAGATTTTATAAGCTTTTGCTGTATTATATTCTGCTGAATTTAATTTACTCAATAAAAGATTTTAGGGTGAGGATGTAGTCATGTCTAGTGTCCATGTCTATAATGAACAACTGTCTCTAAAGTTGCAAACGAGGCGTGAACGATAGCCGAAATGGAGATGTTACGGAGGAACCATAATCAAAATCTTATTCCACTTACTTATCTGACGAGAGGACGAGCTATAGTGTATTTTTGCATACTACTAAATTGTAATTAGACTATAAAAAATGCTAAAAAAACCTTAGCTCCAACTACTCCTAAAGATTACGTTGCATTGTGTGGTTTCTCATGAAATGACATGATGTGACAATGAGACGATGTGGTTATGCTATATTGCATTATAATCAATTGTCACTTGAATTTGTGAGATGACTCGGCAAAAAAACTAGAGAATATTCTTTAAAAAGGCTGAAACAAGTTTCTTCAAGTTGTGGGATAATAATCAGTTGACAAAGTCATCATCGTAATTATTTTGACAACAATTTTCAAGATGAAAAAGATAGTCGCCCTGTTCAACAATTCAACATCCTCCAAAAAAACCAATCCTTCTCGAGTTGTCTCTTTATGATCTCCTTATGGTTGAAGTGAAATCTAAAATCATGTTTTCTTTTCTCAAAAGATCATATTAAACGAGGCGACAACTCGAAGAATAGAGCACATACCTTGACTTTTGGGGACATCAAATTACATACGCTCTTTCCTCCGCTCATCAAATCACAATCATGCCATCGCATCGCTCATTTCACGACTGAACAAGAAAAAGAGATTCGAGTGATGATAGTAATTAGTGTAATTTGTATGTACAACATTTTGACTTTTTTTCTTCTTTTCTTTAAGCTCATTGTCAGCTTGTTTTCTAAAATGTTGACTTGTCTCTTTTTTCTTTGCTCCATTTGTTTTCCATCTGCTTTGGAGTCTCATCTCCTTGAAAGGATGATGATTATTGTGCCTTGGAGGTTTTGCTTTGCTTGCGTTTGCTCATGCTCACTTGAAAAAAATGTATTCTTTGAGAGGAGGATGACGATGACTTGGCAAGATTATCGGGAAAATATATGTCGCCTTCTATCATCCTTCCCATTTTCTTTTCTCGAAATTGGTAGAGATTTTGAGAGGAGGTGATGTTGACAAAAATGGTGTCGCCTGTGGTCTCTCTCTATCTTTCTGAGTAATTATGGAGTACTAGCACTAGGAGAGAGATAAAAGGCCTTGTATTTTCCATTGTAGTTTACATCTGCTCTTGTCTTGGCTTCTTGTGACTTTTGTAGTTCCGCACACAGAAGTCACATGCAATCCTTTAACCTGACTACTTCAATTCAATTTTGTCTTTGCTGGTTTGCTATTTCTTCTCGCTTTCTTATCCCGTCATCTCTCAAGATAAAGAGATGAAGATGTTTTTCCCTGAATTTTTTTTGTTTTTTGTCAATTTTAACAGAAAGGAGAAGAGCACTTCACTTGATAGCAAATCAAGATGTTTTTCCCACATACATAACGTTTTTGCCTCTTTACTTTGATATTTTAGTGTTTTGAGTCTCTTTATCCTGTATTTAGTAGAAATTAGGAAATTAGAAAACCACGCAAACTTGAAAAAAATCTGCTTATTTCCGAAACAAAAAGGAAAATAGCTAATGAGCGCCAAGAAAATGAGAAAAAGTAGTTTCTTTTGAAAATAGCAAAATCACAGTACCCCCGGCGAGACTCGAACTCGCAATCTTCTGCTTAGGAGGCAGACGCCTTATCCATTAGGCCACGAGGGCATCTTACGGAGAAGATTGTGGAGTATACCTTTTTTAATTCGTGGCAGTTCATGCACGTTTAATCCCGTATAAAAAACAGCGTCTTTATGTGTTCTTGTTTGTTTGCTGGAGATATTGACATATCATCTCAGAAAAAATATTGCAGGCATTCTTGAGTCTTCTTGGTCTATACTAAATTACCTAAATATTTAATCCATGGAAAAGAGTAGGATACGACTATCTGACGACTTGACCAGAGGACAGACTAAATCATAACTTCGTATAAAATTCATAATAAAATCTGAATCCCCTTTGTAATGCAGCGAAAAAATGCTTGAATGACAAAATATTCTCCACTCTGGTTTGTACTATGCAGCTGTTATTTACTCGTTTGCGGATAATTTAATAAATATTCTGAATAGAGTTTCAATAACCCTGCTAATGAATGCCACAAGCGCAAAAGATTTTTCCATTTGTACATTCTCACTCTCTCCGTTTCATAAAAAAGAGGAAGCGAAATGCAATAGAAAATGGGAGGATACTTTATTCTGACATCTGAACAGAGAAAGGGAAGGAAAGAGTAGTCATATTTCATTTCAAAAAAATATTCTTTTTTTCTAAATTGTATCTTATATCGTATCTTAAATCTTTAAGTATTATTGCTCAACAATGCCTAGTAAAATTACTGATTAGTTGAAATCATAAAAGGGAAAATTATTTCAATAGATATTTTTTTGAAGAAGAATTTCATGTTTTGTCACGTAGTGGTTCGGTCACACACAACAATAGCAAAATGTTATCATTATTGTCACCTTTGTACCTCATAGCATAATGAAACTGGATAATTAATAAGTTCAGTTTTGAAGCAGCTGAAGTGAAAAGAAAAATTAAAGTCTTCATTGGGCAGAACCTTATCATTCGCATCGTAAGCTTACGAAATTCGTGGAAACATAAGCTCATTTTAATCTACATCGTTGAGAGTAATAGCAGAATTTCCCTAATTCTCAATTTACCCCACAAACTAAAATTTCTGCTTAGAATTTAAGCTTTAGCCCACACAAGGAAGACCCTCTTCTAGTTTAGGGTTTATGGCTTATCACCACGAAATAATATTTAATTTTTTGATAAATATATGAGAAGGATAAAGGAACAACGTTGTAAAATCTATTCTGTTGTGTGGTGAAAGCCGATTAAAATCTCTATTTAGACGAGTGATTTAGACTGTGAATGGTACGCGTATGCCACAACAGAACATCACCAACTTGCACATCCGTTTCCGAAACAAGTCCCTAAATTAAGGCTTGATAAGCCATAAGTGAAACAAATTGGTGGCTTGCCTAGTCTATTGTTATATAGTGAATGTGTTTCGTAGTTTGGTGTGCGTTTTTATAGTAAACTCCGACGAACCATCGACTTAATAATACATTTTTTGTGGAGATTAGACGCGTAGATAAGGAGCTAGACGTGTCAGTCAATCACTCAAAAATATGGAAAGGTGTTGATTGCTTCGACTCCATCTCCATCTGATGACGGGCGTTGTCTTATTAAATTCCTAATGAGCCCCGAGAAGCAAAATATACAATTTGAGCTACAACACAGAGAAGTTGACTCATCATACGATTTATCATGATAAAAATGAATAGATATTTCTGTATTTTTTTTCTTTCTCTCATTTTTAACAATTCTTTACCTCCTTGTTTGTCTGCCTAGTGTCTTGTCAAAACCAAGATGCACTACTAATCAGCTATCTTAATTTACTCTCATGTGTTTTATGACATTATTTTATCTCATCATATTGTCTTTAAGTATCCTCCATACCTATATCAAAGGCAGTACATTGTCATCTTGATAAATATATTATATTTGTTATCTTCACATACAAAAAAAATCTGTTTGAAATGTCTGTCACTTTACTAATAACATGTCAGATGATGAGTTGAAGTGAACCACGCAAATAAAAAGCCGGAAGCTTCATTGTCTATCTGTTTACTCATAAACTCTGCAGTTTTTACAAGCTTCCAGTATTTTTTTTTATTCTAACTCATTACGTCTCATTAATAAATAAAAAGTTGATGGAAGTCCTTTATCACATTTTTAACTCACTTTCAGAGTAAAGGATATTTTATAAATGGAAAATAGAATACTGTACTCACTTGCTCAAATATAGCTTTTCGCTAACATGAGCCTGATTTTTAGTCTGGACTTGGTCAATTAACGTCATTCAACTAGCATAGTCCCAGAGAAAAATTAAGTGATTCCTAGTCTCATCATCTTCATTCTAATTCAACCGATCATGTTTCATTACTTCGCTCACAGCCAAATACAATATCAAGTGAACTCATACCAAAAAAATAGTTTGATTGACAGCACTGTACTAGATGTGACTCTAACTTATCTACCACAAAAGTGTATTTAATGAAGCATCAAATTCTGTATAAGTTAAGTAAGTCATTCATTTAAAGCTGAATTTGTGATAGCAGTTGAAACGGTAAAACGGATAGAATTTCTGTAAGCCTGTTTCTCCATGTTCATCTCTCTGTAAAACTAAAATGTCAATTCAGATTCAATGCTAAATATTTACACTAGCATGAAGTATGTATTTCTGTATCTTTTAAGTTATATTACCAGCTTGAAAAGTTACAGCTTTTGTTTTTCTATTATCTTTTTCCTCTCATTCTCATTGTATTCTTTTTTCTGCACCGGGAAATTAATAACTTACTAAAGCAGTTGAGTTAGTTGAGCCAGTTGAGGGAAGTGAAGTGAATGTAAATATGAAATGCTATACTTTTTTTTCTTAGGTTGACCAAAAGTATTCAGTTTCGTTTTCATCTGAGTTGGGAAAACATGAAAACATTTAAGTTGTGCACAGTAGCTTATGAAAACACTTCAAGTAGAGAAAATGTTTTACTATTTTTCCTCTCGTCTAGTCTGGCACCTTCGAGGACCCCGGTTTTCCACTTTTCCTAACAGTCCATCAGAAATCCATTAGGTTTCACTTTACCCCACGTATAAGCAAAACAAAGTTTTTGGCTGAAACGTTTCGAAAATCTTTTAAAATTGATGCATTTCTACAAAATTTCAAAGAGGTAGTTGGTCTGGAGCTACAATAAACCGTCGGGTTGTGGGTTATAGTTGGTTTGGTTCCAATAACAAACTCTTCCCGACCTTAACTGATGACTCTATGAATTGGATTATCGTGGAGATCTTAGCCGAAAAAATCTTGAGACTTTTAAATAAATTCAGTCTGTGAATCAGAATAAATTTTACTCCGAGGAAGTATTGGCTGGCGTGCACTAAACTAGCTCGGGATAAAAGGTTATCATAACATCACAGGGACTCCATGGATCCAAACCTTCAAGAAGATTCGGTTCAAGAGGCGTTTAGCATGCAGTGCGCTTTGATCGCTTGATGATCGTGAGGAGAAATTCTAAGAACTAATCTGATTTCATCAGTTCATCACTTCCTCTAAAAATACAAAAAGTGTTTCTCAATTTTGACATGACGTGTGCGTCTTTTCTCTTTCCTCTTGGGTCCAGGCTAGGCTATAATTTTGTTATATTGTCTACATCGGTGGTCATCCTTATTATCACTTGAGGCTTATTGTCGCCTCCCAAAGTTCCGATCCCAAGCTCTACAGCAAACAAGTAGAAAAGTTCTAAACTTGAAGTAATAAATTGTACATAACCACAGATCGAAGAGATCAATAGTCATTTTATGATTTTGTCCATGCGTCTCATTGACATGTCACAACGAAGCCGTTGCGGCATCTCATAAACTTCATCCTGATTGATCCGATCCTGTCGGATTTTTCTTATTTCCTCAAAAACCAGGTTATACCCAGCTTCAGCTCAGAGTTGACTCAAAGGATTAGCTGAGATATTTAACCCACGAGATTCCTTCCCGACTCATTGCTAGAATCTTGATCAAAATTAATAAATTTTTAGACCCTCTTCTTCAATGGAGAGGTTTGGTTATAGAGGAGAAGGCTTATGAAGAGCTATATCATTTGTCTCAAAACGAATCCAGCTCACAGTTTGCATGTAATAACCTTCCAACAAAACTGAAACATTTATTTTTTATTAAGAGTAGATGAAAAACGAGACTTTATTCCATTTCATTTAGTATGCTTTTCCTCCAAATGAAAGTTGAGAATTTTGTAAGCGGATCGGATAATAAAGTGAATACATAAAGAACGGGTTTACTTTTCAAAAAAAGTTTCAGGCAGATTGAGATTAGCATTTTCCTATTCCAACACTCTATTTGAATGAAAAGGCGACTAGGCTTTGGTTTGGCCCTGTGGCTGACAGAAGAGCTCTTTTCCTCGCAGCAGGGAGGAGCAATGGATATTTTTTGTGTGCTCTTGGTATATAAAATTGGTGAATGAATGAGGGAAATAAATAGGAAAAAAGGAAGAGTGTAGAAGTGTAGTGGAGTGAATGGAGAGTGCTGGGGATGATGATGGAATTAAATGATTAGGCAAGTCACTTACATTGCATTAAAGTGAAAAGCAAGCTTTTGGCTCCTCTGGAGGTATAAAAAATACAAATGCTACGCTTTTCTCGTTGTAAAGCCCCCGTTACGTATTCTTATTCAATCTCCCTTTTCATGGCTTAATTCTAATGTAACATTTGCCATTATTATATAAAAAATGGGGAAGGGGGACAGCAAAGTGCATGACAAAACTTGAAAGTATAACTTATTTTATGGTGCATTGGGGTTAAGAATTTATAGAACTTTTATAGCCTTTTAAGATGGATTGCAGATCTCATTTCCTTCCGACTTCAAACATGAACGAGTTATTAACTACTGATCGAGAGTTATAATAATCCAAGCTCCTGAGATGAATAAAATTGATTGGTTCTAAAAGTAAATTTTTGTAAAGTCAAAGTTTAGTATAATGGGGCGAATTGAGATGGTATATGAAGACACGATGAATAAGCTGACAATGAATGATGCTAGAAAATGTTGAAAAATGTCAAGAAAATTTTAGTGGTTTAGATTTTCAAATCATCTATTTGACTAAATTACTTAAATCACTCTCACAATTTGTTTTCATACATTAAAACTCACTTTTGTAGAGTAATAAATAAATGCGCGATATATAAATCTAATATTATGTTTGGGACAAAAAGTAATGAGAAAATCACTTCAATTTTACGTAACTGGTTTTTTTCCTTTGAAAGCCTTGATAATTATTTGAACTATTCATTCCTAGCAGTAAAGAGAAGAGCCTTTTGGAACAACGTCATCAATAATTTCGCAGTCTGAGTCGTAGCAATCCATCATACTAGTTTCAGGAAGGCGATTGAGAGCTTTCTTTTCCTGAAATAGGGGATTCGGGAGAACTTTGGCCGGCATACACTCATTCCTTATCACTTTCTCCTGTAGTGACCTCACTTGCTCTTGTAGTTTACAGAGTTCCGCTCTGTTAGCTTCAAGTTCGGACACTAGCTTTTCAGTTTTGACTCTTTTTGTTTATTGGTACGAAGACAAAGTTGAGAGGGTTAAACGTTAAAATACCAACGTGTAGAATTTAAATGATCACGAAATTACCTCGTCTTGAAAATATTAGACGCCAAGTTCCACTGTGATTTTTGGTCTTCTAAGAGCGTTGTGTAGTGCCAATTTAAAAGTTTACATTCGTCTCTAAAAGAATAAGAGTTAACATGATAATTCTTTAATGAATTCTAAATGTAGTAAAAGTTTGAGCAATTCATTTAGGGTATATTTTAATTACGCTAAAGCTTCGCATTTTTGCTTGAACTTGTCACAGTTGGCACAATTTTTGCTCACTTGGGGAAGGAAGACTCTCCGAAGTTTATGCATGAATACCATTGAACGGCAAGTTGGGCAGGTTAGGCTATTCGTCTGAAGCCAATGTAGTAGACATTGTCTATGAAAAATATGACCACAGTGTGTCACACAAACTTCCGCAGGATTAGGCTCTAAATCCACAAAAACTGGCACATGTCCAATGCTGAGTGGTATCCCGATTGCCGTCGCATCCACGGTTGGCGTCTCTGTTCCTCCAATTGGACTATCCCGACTGAGAAGATCTAGACAGATTGCGCATTCCATCGTCAACTTTGATTCGTACTATTTTGTGTAATAAATTTGTATCTGTTGAGTAGGCAGTGTATGCACCATCGGAATTCTTCAACTTTCTTTCCTTTTGCAGTTTGGTTTCTACATCGATCCATCTTAACACTTTCTATTAGTATTGAAAATTAAAAATGAATCCAACATTCATACTTTGTAGGTCGTTAACCAAAGTGTCCATGGCAATTTGACTCAGCAGGAATAAGGACCTAGAGGACCATGAAGATGGGAAGCAAAAATGGACAAGGAATCAAGGTCCGCTTGACATCAATTTCTCTTTTCCGTTTTCAAACGCATTGCCATCTTATAGGAATGATGAACAAAGACAAAGCAAAAACTTAGAGCAACAAGTATATACAAATGCATGAGCATTGGGAAAGTCATTGAGTACATGAGCCTACGAGCCACATTCAATTTATGCTCACCACCACATAGATACAAAAGCAAAGAAGTTTGTGATGCGAGGAAAATAATTCTTCTCAACTTTAATCATTATTTAAAGGTAAAGGTAAACCCTAATAGATAATTAACTAATTAATGCACAGAAGTTTTACATAAACGCCCTTTCACTTGAGTGTTTGTTTTTTATTCAAAGATAGAAAGGAATCATTGAAAGGACAAAAGGATAGTTGATTGGAATTCTGGAAGACAATTTAATTGAACGCTATACAAGTCTAAAGTCATGTCAGCGTCAGACATAGCTAAGAAACCTGTGGGAGGAGTAAGCAAGTCGAAAAAGTCTCCAGAAGAAACCATCAACGGATTTAATGCCCTTCGGTCGGAGCAGAGGCAAGTTGCATCGAAAATATTTGAACTGGAAAACGATCTCAACGAGCACAAGTAATTTGAATAAACAATCATTCATCTAAGTAAAAGTGAGCATGATTGATTTCTATCTTTGTAAGTGATTGCAATTTTGGTTTATTTCAGAGTCGTAATAGAGACTCTAAAAGAAGCAGATGCAGAGAGAAAGTGCTACCGTTTAATTGGTGGCATTCTAGTCGAAGGAACAGTTAAGGAGATTCTTCCTAATCTTGTAACAAATTTTGAACAAGTAGGTCCCATCTTTTTATAGTTGATTAATTAGAGTTGTCTATTAGAATTCTATGTAATTTATATTTAATGAAACTTGTTTTTTTTGCAGATTAAACTAATGATAGAGAAACTAAATACAAAGTTAGTCGAAAAGGGTAAAGAAATTGTGGAATATAAGGAAAAGAACAATATCCAGTTCCAAGTCCCTGAAAAAATTCTCGAAGAGGATGAGTCTGCTGCGGATGGTTCGGATGCGACAAAGAAAGCTGCAATAGATTCCTCCTCCTCGAAAGGTGTTTTACTCTCTGATAAGACGTAGAGATAAAGGTGTGATTAGTTATTAGGGAACTTCTTATCTCTCTGCGATTTCTAGTTTACAGCTGCTGAAACTGAAATAATTACTAATTAACTCTTAGTTTGTAATAAATCTAATAAAACTTTTAACCTGATTAGCTAAAAACTGAAATTAGCATGTAGATAATCTACTTGTATTTGTAAGGTTTTGAATTTGCAGTTTACTATTCAAAATCACCGTCGCGTTTGCCACAGCCTCAAGTTGGACCACTGCTCTTTTACCAAATAAAAAACATACTCATATGAAATAGTTTAGGTGTTAATATTCACAAGCTTAACATTTACTGATACATCGTCACTTCTTGTTGTAAGACAATATTACAAGTGAATATGATTTGCATTTTAATTTTATAAAGATTCGTAATTAATGTAGAATTACTTGGAAGCTGCCTTTTACAAAAAATATACGATAAGATCTTTTATGTGCAATTAATTAACCTTATTTCAGTAAATAAGTTATTAATTTTATAAAGATTCGTAATGAATGTAGAATTACTTGAAAGCTGCCTTTTACAAAAAATATACGATAAGATCTTTTATGTGCAATTAATTAACCTTAATTTAATTTCAGTAAATAAGTTATTCAGTTAAAAAGTTCAACGCTTGTTAAAGCATTAAAAAAGATCAGGAATTTTACTTCCTTAATTGTTATATATTCTGTTTGTCAGGTTGAGATCATTTACTAACAACGTTTATTATTAAAGTAATAAATAATTTCACTAACCCAGTAAAATTAATTGTTTATCTTTGAACATTTTTTATATGCCAACATCATCGTCTCTTGTAAAGTTTTCTGATTTTCACTTCACAATCTCCTAATCATAAATGCCATTTAATTATTAATCGTATGTAAATGATGGATTGATCTTGAATTTTTAAATTAGCATATGCCCTAGCACATATTTTTTTTTACAAGATAAGGTGTTCTATGGGTGATGCATTTCACGTCATATCTTTTTAAATTCAGCTTCTAATTTTCTGTGATAAAAGTATTTTCTTGTTTAAATTATCATTTTTATTCGTTTCTAGTAGGGTTGCACGTCAAACTACTATTAAAAAATTATCCGGTAATGTTCACTTTAAAGAAAAGGTCTTGTGTTTTACAGTGTGTACTTACATATTTGTAAATGTGTTAAATATTACAAGATATTCGCTGCGTATCTTCGTTTACAAGTTCTAGATTAAACACATTTGTAGTAAAACTGCTTAGCTGAGAGTGGTTGGAATTGAAATGTCATCTTTTTTCTCGACCTTCTGTACCACTTCCTCTTCTTCGGGACAAATGCATTT
>JAANSQ010002440.1:0-11985 GCA_036850885.1 Lepidocyrtinus dapeste | reverse complement strand
CTCAATTTTTTTTTTTGGCAAGGATATGAACTGCAGTTGGCTCTGCAAAGGATTAAAGATTTTACTGTGGATTTGCTTAATTTTTTGGGTAGCACATAGCTCCAATTTCATGTGCAGCCACTGATCAAAGTTGTAGCTAATAATGTTGAGGATTTTTTTTTTAAGTTTAACTGCAGTAGGATTGTAGGATACAGGATACATTTTTTGTATTTTATGTACTTTGATTGGAAAGATGAAGGGAATGATAAGTCAACTAGTGTAATATTACAAATGATCAGAGACTCAAAGAGTAAATCTTTTCTTTGCATAACATTATGAAATCGGTTCTTTGCATTTTTTCGCTCAGTTTACCCTCAAATAGTATGTCTTTGTGCAAGTGCATAATATCATTAACAGCAGCCAGAAGTTGATCTTTAACTGAACGAATTTTGTTTCCTTGTCCTGTGGAGCATGACATACTAATGAAAAAATTGATTTCAAGTTTATACAACGATTAAGACTTGAGACTGAGGCAGGATGAGAAAATTTTGGCAAGAGAATCAATAGCCCTACAGTATGTATACCAAAGTCATAAATCGCAAAAATTAATGCGTTAATGTTTGTACAAGTCGCATTAGCAAGCTGAGAAGGATTGACTTTATGACATAATCTCGTTCACAAAATATTATCAACAGATTATAATTATAATGATATTTTCTTAAGGACGAGAAAATACATGAATTAGGCAAATTACGCATGGAGATGAAGATCATTATAAAGCTTAGCCTGCTAGATAATGAGCCATGATTCTGTTAGTTTAGAATGACTTGGATTCCTCCGAGATTACTCATGCTAGTCATATTTCCTTTGAAAATACATTAGGGTTTCGCTAAAGTCTGATTCTGATTTCATGTTATAATGAAATTCATTAGCCTAAATCCTCATTTTCGTTCCATGAGCTCGTTAATTAAGTTAGACTATGCTACTGTACGTAATCTACTTATCGGAGGAAAATGCTAAAACCACGAATTTCCTTTTAAGTTCATTCACATTTACTTGTTATACTCTTACAGAATAATATGGTAGAACGAGTAAATGTTCATGGGTGAAAATCATTTTGTAGCTTCTTCTTTAAATTTTTTTTAACCAAGCTTGTTCATTGGTAGAAACTATGTAGAGTAAAAAAATGCATAATGCGACTTGTGAGTTGTGACGATAAAAAGCATGCCTGTAGGATGAATTGAAATACCTAATTAGCTTCAACATGTAAATCCATGTCCCATCCATGTTATTCTGTTTTGTAACAAATGCATAGATAAATTCCTACAATTTTATTATTATGTTTTGTTTATGCCATTGTCTCTAAAAACTACCGCTTGCTTTGGCTTCTATAAAACCGTACCGTATTTTTGGATCTTTCTTTGTGTCCTTGTACGTCCCAACAAGTTTCGATCCTCTCAACCGGAAATCTGTAGAGGATCTTGTACAGCCCAAACTGTCATTGATCCTGAAGCCTAGGAAAGATACCGCCGCAACCAAAGAAAAACCACAAGGACAAAATTCAAGCAGAGATATAAAGTCACTACAGGGCACTAGGCCACGGCCACAGTACTTAAGTAGTATTTCCTCAAGTGTCCACACTCCACACTCCACACTAAACTTTCACCGCAAAATCTTTTCCCTACCATAGTCCAATTCAATCTAATCCTTGTAGACCTTATAGACTTTTCTAAAGCTGCTAGAGCAAAAGCCTTTTATTTCAAATAATCCTTTATCTTAATGAAGTAATCCTCAACGAAATCTCTAAAAGCTTAGTAAACCAGCATGACATGTCATAACACTCTCTACACACTCTCCTTCAGAAAATATTAAAAACGAATGAGAAATGTATCGTCTTTCACTTTTCCCAGCAAAAAAAATATGGATTCCACTGTAAACTTTCTTCGCTTCCTTCTTGCCCACACAGCAGCGGTGAAGAAACTATCTAACCAGTAGTACAACTCTTTGGTACTATGTTCACTCCCTACTTTCACTTTTTCTAGTCAAAATGTGCCTAAGCTAAGATCTCAAAAGCTCTGGTTTGGCTTGTGTGCGGTCTTGTCATTCCACTTACAGAACAGAAGAACGCACCACACACTAACACCACCGCTAGTAGCTAAACAACAGGTTTCTTGTATAAACTCCAACTCTAACTCCCTCTTCATTTCATTTCCTATTTCCATCTATCCAAGTATCCTTCCATTTTGATCTAAAATTTTCTAGATTCAGTTTGTACAGAGCAAGCCAAAACCAAACTCCTTGTTTCTTTTTGTACTCCAACCAGATATGATTTTCATCATTTTCCACTTCTCCCCTAACGCATATCCTGCTAAGCATAAGCATGTCTTGGAATAAAAAAAAATTGATGTGAAAGTTCCCCCAATGTTTCCGATTTAGATCCAATCCGAAGCAAGTATTTTCATGAGGTATGTTTTTGAGTTTTGGGTATTGACTCTACCTTTAAATGGAATGAGCAATTATTGCTTGCTTAATTGTGATCTGGATTCTGCTGGAGAAACGGAGAAAGTATTCATTTAAAAATTTTATTGATTCCACATATGAGACACAATGCACAACAAGGTGATAGAATTATTTTTATAGAGTTTAAATTTTAATTATATTGATTCAAAACAAACTAAAATTAAAATAAAATTGAAGGCCCTAAAGGAATTTATATTCCAGCAAACTTCGTATGAAGTTGTCCATGAAATAAGTCATAAGGATTTTGAAGGGTATTGAAAAAAGGAGGATTAACTTATTTTATTTCTTGCGACCACCTCTCTCCTTCAAACTTAAATGAACAGTGGCTCCATCACCGACATTGTAGAAGGCGAGGGAGTTCTGATCTTTGAAAAAGAGACCTTCCGTAAGTCTCAATTTTTGTTTTCCTGGGGCGAGTCCAATAGCCTCCTGGATTTTTTGTTTCAATGCCGAAATGGAGTCGGTGAGAGCCAAAGATACGGTCAATACTTGTCCTTGAAGGTTCAACTCTGGTTTCTCAGGCATGCTCTGGCAAAGAACGTTGAATGTAGCGGGAGAGCCGTGAGTGGCCAAGAACTGTCCTTCTGGAATGAGGGAGTCTTCCAAATTCTTTGATTTCTTCGCAGGAGGCTCATCTTCCCCTGGAGGAGCTGATGCAGGGGGTGCTGGTTGAGAGCTTGATGGTGGGGGGGCAGTAGGATGCACACCTGGTGGTCCGGATGGGGGAGGTTGTCCAGCGCTGGTTGGTGGGGGTGGTTGTTGTCCTTGAGGTGGAAGTAGGTTTGGAGGAGCTGGGTTTGTTGTTAAGAGGGGAGGACGATTCGGGAGAGTTCCTGGGGGTCCTGGCGGAAACGGAGGGAAACCTTGGGGAAGTCCAAGAAGTGGGCGCATGGGATGGTGGCTAAGACCTGCCTGCATCAACATTTGCTGAACACCTGGCGGCGGGGGAGGGCCACCGGGAGGCATTCCTGGAATCCCTCCAGCCATAGCTCGAACAATTCCAGGGAGAGGGGGTAGAGTTGGTGGGGCAACACCTGCTTGACCTGGGGGTTGAGGGATGCCAGGTGGAGCTGGAGGTTGACCACCAGGGGGTGGAGGATGATGCGGAGGTGGGAGGGGAGGCTGTTGAGAAGGTACCGGAGGTACTGGTGGTTGTGTCTCAATCGTTGGACCTATGGGGTCCTTCTTCAATTCATCGTCATCTTCCATTCCAGGGGGCATTAATGGAGGGGCTGATTGGGCACTGCTTAGCCCAGCAGTCGGATCCCAAGGCATTCCAGGAATTCTATCTCTTTCTTCTTCCCCAACCTTCTTACCAATGGGCGTTTCCTCCACACCAATACCGAAAATATCAGAACGACGTTCCGCCAACTGCTTCAAACTTTCATCGATAGCCGATCCTGGGGCATATACAGACTCTTGGTTGACCTTTTCCATGAGCTGCCTATCTCTCTGGTCTTTCCATCTTGGATCCAACAAGCCAATACGCATATGCTCTTGCAACTTGGACACAGGAATACGCTCTCCAGTAATTGGAGATATTGTGTACTCTTCTGGAGGCAACGGCCTGATCACTTCCTTCACTTGCTGCTTGGCGTGCTTGGGATCGTAATCCTTCTTAATGAGGACCTTATCTTGTCGGGGTGGTTCTAGTGTTGGAGGCAATGGAGGCTTCTCGCCATCAGGTTCTGGTGGCACAGGTGGTTGCTCGTCCTCATCTTCAGAGGAGCTAGAATCTTCTTCCATGTCCTGAACTTCGGTGTCGTCCTGCGCTGTGAGATGCTCTTCACCTGCAGCACTCGCAGCATCTGACTGTCCTTGCCCTTGTAAAATCCTATCTTGGAGTAACACTCTAGCTCCAACCTCCTGTGGGGTCGTAGGAGGAGGAAAATTTCCCTGTTCGAATGGTTGATAGTCTACTGTTTCAACAACCACAAAGTCATGCCAATCGATGGAGGCGTAAGCCATGCGCTCTTTTTCCGCTTCCTCCTCTTCTTTCCTCCTCTGGGCTTCTTGGTGCTTGATCCAATTGGAACGATACTTTACGTCATCTAATACCTTCTTCCTGTCTTCATTCGCCAACTTTTTTACTATATCCTTAGGAGGAATCAGCACTTTTGTATATTGCTCCAGCAGTTTCGTGAAATATTGGAAGAGTGAGTGCTGTGGTCGCAAAAAGTCAAACTGGTAGTTACGCTGTTCACGGTTCATCAAATTTTGTAGAAATTGACGCCCATTTCTTGCTACAAACTGTGCTGTCAGCTTAACAACATCCAAATCCAACGCCGAGATGGAAGGAGGGTCCGCGACAAACTCAAACTCTGTTGGAGGATCCTTAGGAACAAAGGGAAGTTCCACTTGCTTTAGTAGTTCAGACTGTTTCTTTTTCTTTGCCTCTTCCATAAGAGATAGAGCTTTCATAGGCCCTTCAGGGATGGTAGCCTGTTGGGAGGAGGATGTTGAAGTCTTGCCCTCCTGGATTTCTTTAACTTTATGTTGGTAATAGGCATGATATGGATCCCCCGCATTGAGGAAATTAAACTTTGGGTTGTTCTGCTCATTTTGCCTAATACGGGATTCAAATTCTGGGCCATTCCTCGCAACAAAACTTGCAGTTTTGTCCACAATATCTGTTTACAAAATCAACGTGAATTTTTTTTCCAAATGAACTTTTCATTTTAATAAGAATTATTTATTCGCTTACTTCTGACTTCCGGAGGAGGATAAATTATTCCAACAATCGGTTTATTGGGTTTTGAAGGAGCCGCTGGGGCCACGGCTGCACTTTCTTGTGGCGTTTCCTCCTCCAAAGAGAATCCATCGGGAAGTCCGAGTGTAAGCTCCTCGTCTGCGACCGGCATATTCGAGATAAAACCCACTCCAACTTGGAAGTAGGACTTATAACTTGATAAGACTGGCTAGCCTATCAAATTATATAAAATAAATTATTAATGGGAATTATGAAAAGTAATTAATAAATTAAAGGCTTTCATTTGACTTATCTTACTTTATAGGTGGTGCCAATTAATTCAATGCCACAATAACGTTTGATATTTTTAATTGAATTTTTACCGTAGTCGTTTCAGTGTCTCCCGCAATCTATACTTTCTCTAGATTAAATAAAATTATGTCGGTATTCGGCATCTACGTTAAGTCAACAGAAGTACATAGATGAAGTAGTAGACAAATGATGGCAGCTATGAAAAAATAACAAGCGGTTTGGATTTCCCGCTATTGAAAAGTCTATTCTGACTCATTTTTCATGTATATCGAATGCTTCTTCCCAGTCCAGTATTCCCTGTATTTTTTGCTATATGATGCCAATGGCATTAGCCATAAGCATTTTTCTATTGGATTCAGCCAAGTGAATTGTAAAGGAACACATGCAAAGATGCAAATTTAATGTAGTATTTACTTTAGGAAAGAAGGTGACAAAGTGTTAACGTCAACTGACCATAATTATTAACTAATTAATAATTATGCAACGCGTAGAACTGTAAAGAACTTTGATGTTGACTAACTAGACTCAAAATGAAGGTGAAATGCAAAAGTAAGTAAAGCTACGTATCGTTGAAGTCAAATGTTTAAGCTAAATTTTGTCTAACTTCAAGTTTAAAGTTAATATAATTTATCAAATTTATTTGTAGGTTGGAATGCTGTAGCGGTTTGGAAGTGGCTGGCGAACGACGATAAATGTGGAATTTGTCGTGCACCGTTTGATGGCTGTTGTTCCGATTGCAAAGTTCCAGGGGATGATTGTCCGTTAGGTAAACCAGCGACCATGAATAATATTTTGAAACTATTGAAAATTATGCGTTCACTAAATTAAAGTATGGACATTTCATTTTGTTTTCAGTCTGGGGCGTTTGTTCTCACTGCTTTCACATGCATTGTATTATGAAGTGGTTGGCCGCTCAACAAAATCAAATTTGTCCGATGTGTCGGCAAGACTGGCAGTTGAAGTCTGAGTGATTATTAGTGTACTATTATGTGATGTCTCAAATTGCAACTAAACTAGGCTAATGAACAGTTTTCGAATAAATCGATTTCCTAAATAACTGAAGAACGGCACGTTCAATGCATGACGTTGGTATCGCCGTTTGCTTAAATGATTTCGTAAGATCCTCTGAGTGTAGACCTTTTTAATGTATTAGCACGTTGTAAATTTGCATTTGGATAAGCTAGAACATTTAATCGAAAATAAAGGAAGACCTCAAAAGGATGTCAACAGCCAGCATTAAATTTGTTTTTCCGTCAGTCTTGATTCTTAATTTCTACTAAACAAACAAAAACATTTCGCGCTCCCATTCTCCAGCGCCCAGCTTCACGTCAAGCTTGTGATAATTAAGCTAATTTAAAGCGCTTTATGACACTTGGTATTATGTACAAGTGTATTTAATTATACAACTTGTATTCTTCTTGACATCACATTAATTGGCATTTTTTAATGGTAACATGATCGCACCAGTAATACCACATCCAACCAGTATTTGTAATTTAGAAGAACGGTGGAGGGTGACGCTCCAACAATGGAAGCGTTCGTAACGCTGTTTCTCCTCCTTTTTTCTTCAAATGCATTTTTAAACAACAACTTTGTTGAGTTATTTCCAAACAATAATTCCCTGGGTTATGTGTTGCGCTGTCCAGACTTCATGAACATGGGAAAATCGTCATGTTTGAACTCTTTAGTCACTGAAACTGCAGTTATTCCAATCGAAGACCATCGCTGGATGCAAAGCTTGTGCTTGACACCTTCCACCAAAAAAGCGTGTCCGTCATATCGCGAAACATTTTACTTCTATTTTAAGTTGGAAGCGACGTTCTTCCAAATTATGGAAACGGTTTGGACAAATAAATTACTACCCCGTAGATTGCTTTGATTAGACCTAACACCTAAGATTAAATACATGTAGATTTGTCAGGAAGCTGTCCCTAGGCTTCGACTCTATCGTCCAACAATATTCTTAGAATGGCCAACAAAGTTTTCCCTACCCACCCAAGACTACAACGGGACACTCCAGATTCGAAAGAGATTGCGTCAGTTTCTCCTGGAACAAGTGGCTCCAAAAACCAAAAATTCCATTGAAATAAATCAGAGCGTATTCTTTGTTTTTGAAATTGTTGCGGAAGATGCGATGAAGACAATATGGGAGCTTTACTTCATTAACGGTTTGGAAGGATCCAAAAGCAAAATTGTTGCGCAGGAAGTATCCTCTAAGAACTTTTGGGATGAAAGAGTTGTTCGTCGGGGCGACTTAAGAATGGTCACTTTGACTGTAGTGGCTCCGGTTCGCTTTTAGCTTGCTTAATTTCTGTTTCATTTTTTTACTCAGAATTTAATTGAAATGAAGTATCCTCTGGTTTACAGAATAAGGACGATACCCAAGTTGAGTTGTCTTGGGTGGAAAACCCTAAAGGGAATCAAACACTTGTTGGTGGAATTTCCTTCGAGATTTTGGGGGACTTGAAGGAAATCCTGAATTTTCAGTAATTTTACATAGATAAAGTTGATGTTATAATTTTGTTAGTTTAATTTTGCCTGTGGCTTAAAACAGAGCTTCCATTGTTGAGGGAGATTGGATATCTCAGTTTAAAAACGGTACCTTGAAAGGCACTACTGCTGACCTATTCCGTAGAAGAGAATTAGACCTAGTAATAGGTCAGACAGTTCCAATAGTCGCCAGAAGAGAAATAATGGATTATATCCAGTCCACTTCCAAGAATTTGTTACGAGCCTACGTACATCAACCACCAGCCAGTTTTTTCCGCGATATATACACGACTACTTTCCGTCCCTCACTTTGGCTTTCCATGATTGGCTCATTGACTTTGGTATTTATTTCTGTACGGATTATCTCAAAAGTAATCATCACTCAAAATCTCAAAGTTGCTCCAGGTTCCGCTGACAAACTCGCGACGTCGGATGCCTTCATCTGGCTTGTGGGATCTGCGACTCAACAAGGATGGAGCACAACACCCCAAATGTATTCACTCCGTGGAGTGTTTATTACTGCAGCCCTAGCAACGCTCGTATGTTATACCGCATTTGCGGCACAAATAGTGTCCATTTTAAGTGTGGAAAACGCTCCAATTCAAAATCTGAATGATCTTTTGAAGAGCTCACTTCCAGTTTACGCAGTTACGGAAAGTATCACCATTACACAATTTTTAAAGGGTCTTAGAACCACCGTTGGCAATGATTTCCACGTCATACCCAAGAGCCTTGGAGTAAACCTGCTGTTTCACTCTCCCGGTGGTATTTTAACATACAGTCATCGGTTCCACGAAGAACGGGTGAGCCAGGGATATCCTGATTATCTGGCATGCAAAATTATTTACTCCTATCCCGCCACCAATGTCCCCATGCCTTCCGCTATGGCTATGCAGAAAGATGCCCCATTGAGGGAATATTTTGACCACAAGTAAAATTTAAAGCTTATTATTAACACACACTTTGAATTATGTAATTTGAATTATGTAATTTAAAATTCAAAGAATTCTGGAAATGAGGGAGCGTGGCTTTCTCTCACGGTACAGAATAAAACGGGTCTACGAGTCAGGGGTGGTTTGCACCGGCCAGGAGACAGTTTATCGAGCGGATCTTGGAATACAGGACATTCTAACACCTGTAATGATCCTAATTGGAGGATATACCTTTTGTGTTGTATTTTTCTTTCTCGAGCGTTTTATTTTCTTTCAAAGAAAGAAACAATCAGTACAAAAGTTTCAATTGTATTGGAGAAAGTAGTTAGAATTCAATTAATTCCAAAAATAAAGTGAATATACAGTTACATCTGTAAAATTATACATTAAATTTACATTTTTGCTTTGTTATTGTTCCATTGCCAAATCGATCCACTTCCGATAGAACGAAACGCTCTGATAAAAGTCCACATATTTAGAGACATCATGATCATGAGACTCTGCACTTCTTTTTTGTATCATGTAGCTCACGACGCCAATTAATGTAGGTTCCTGATTTGATTAGAATGTTCAGTAGTGTCGCCTTTATTGGATAAAACCGCCAGAGGACCTGTCTGTCCACTGTCTCCCTACAAACCAATTAACAATTCATATTTGATATTTCACAGATTCATTTTCACTAAACACAAGTCAAAGGAAAACCAATAAAAAATTCAAGTATTTACTTAACAATAACTTACCTGCCCAATCACTCTTGGTACGGTAGCATTCCTCACGTACGAACAAATTAACGATTCAAAAACATTTGTGTATTTGGAAAACTTTTTCTCAACCGCTTCCTCCATAGGATACATTCTCAGTTGCTCTTTCAAGCATTCTCTTTTATTTCCTATGAATATCTCGCCAGTGGAACGAAGTTGATCTGGAAGAGGGGCTTTCCCAATAGTGAGGTTAGTAAGACCCCAGCAACTAACCAGCGCTTCTACATGTTCGAAAGTCTCTCCCTCCTCGGCTAACTTAATGGGTTGGACCGTACCGCTGAATTTTATTTTTTTATCAGTCTTAATTACAGCAATGTCATGCATGATCACGGTATCTTCATACGCGTAATGGTAGAGACCTTGTCCACCTTAAATTCCTGGTCACCGTCGGTATTCTCATCGCATAAGTTACTGTCACCCAAAACAATCTTTATCCTGTCTAAGTCTCGCCAAGTTTCAAATTTATCCCTGCTTTGGTGCAAAAAAATCAATTAAAACATCAGAGTTCTTTAAGATAATGTTATCTGTTCTCAAGGTTTTGTTCTACCCCGTGTAAAAACCTTCTGATAAAGTACAATTGTTAAGCTTATACCTTGCTGGTTTAGTTTCGCTAGGCAAAATTGTTCGCAAGCTTGCTTGCTAAGGTGTCGCAGAAATATTTGTTGGGTCTCCATTAACTACAAATGATTTCTCATCTAGTTCAAGATCTTTGTCGTCTTCGGACCATATTGAATCACTAGATGCTCGCCCTTTGATACGTGTGCTTTCGTTAGATGAGAATACCGAATGAGAAAGCTGGATATTTCATGATCGTCAGGGTCATCCTTGTTTCCATTGTTGAGAACTTGTGGAGGCAGCATTATTTTCTCCTGATATTCAGAAAGCTGATCCAAGTCATTATCAGGACTTGTTACAGCTGAAGAAGTAGTATTTGATGGTTTATCCCTGTTTATTACTTGAGTTATTTTAACGCTCCATCTATACTTTTTACTGGACATAAGGGCCACTATTTTGATAGATTTCATGCCTTCGGTGAGCCTATTTCCTAGGTCGATTGTAGCTACGTAATTCGTCAAATTGCCACACTTTGCTGGAGGTGTCCAATCCGGAAAGCCTTTGAAGAAAAACATGTCCGACTCACAAGGCGAATTCTTTACGAAGCCGGTTCCATCCATTATAACATGTGTAAACTCCACCCTAAAAAGAATGACAATGCTACTGTAATTCTTTCGCATTACCCCTGAATTGTAAATCATTTCTAATATCATACAAAAGTCCTGAAGCATTAGGACTAAAGATGAACTCAAATGGGCACGTTAGGTCCCCACTACTCAGGAAAGGATAATCTGGTGAGCGAAATATAGCCGTGGTCAATTTAGACAAGTGCCAATTTTCATGAAAGTATCTGGAAGAAAAACCACGCGAGTTTATGCGGAAGTCATTAAATATTTGACGAGTTCTCTATTTCAAAATATTCCTATTTACTTACAATCGCAACAAGGCAATTCATTTGTGCAGTATCCAGCAATTTTGCCACCCTTCGCCTTACAATCCGCTATATTCTCTAGACACCGTCCTGGACATTTCTTCCCTCCTTCAACGTTAGATATTAAAATGCTTGGAAGGAGTAACATGCAAACTGAAATTGTGATAACAACCACCAGGGAACTGTCTCTTTGTTTTCTCGAATCCATTCCAGAATTCTCCAAGTGAACTTACAGTATTGCGCTTGGCTTGAAGAGGATCTCTAAAAAACTCAATACTAACTAGACTTGGATGGATATATGTATCCTGTTCTTTAAACTGTATAAATACGTATGGTTTATATCTTAAAATTCAGTAGAATTTTATTTCGGTTCGTGTGCGAATAAATGAATCCTTCTTACGTCGCGTTGTGTAACGATTCAATATAGTTATTTGGTTATTTCGATCAATCTCGCATGTCTGGATTCTGAATTGAACTGGAGAAAATGCATGACTCATGACTGAAGTGACCATGCACGCGAGAGATTTTATTTTATGGATATGTGGCTAATATGTGACAAGGAATATTAATACAACTGTTATGTGAACGGTTTTTTCCCTTGGTGTAGATTGAGTTAGGTTAGGTTCTCAAATAGATGCAATCTCCAGTAAATCATTTTTCTTATAACATGAAAGCTCCAAAATATGACAATAAAATTATCAGTATTACATTCATTACATCATGGATAAGGTCCGGATTTATATGTAAATACATGTACTTATAGACAAAAGACTGTGACCAGAGGTTTTGTCTTTGAACCAATCATGTCAAATAGGT
>JAANSQ010002439.1:0-11985 GCA_036850885.1 Lepidocyrtinus dapeste | reverse complement strand
AATAGCTAAATAAATATGTCAAAATAAATAGCATTTTTTTGTTGGTATCTATCTTGTTAGTATGATGTGCCCGTGGTAATATCGTGAGCTTCTCCTAAGCCCAAGCTACTTAGAGATAATCAGGCCATAAGTCGTATTTTCTCCGAGTGCAAATGCTCTAATATAGCACTCCCTTTTTTATCAAAATTTAAAAGTTCATCTCAGATTTTACTAATCTACAATGATTGCAAATTTGCGGCTATCATTTACATAATTTACATTCCAAGTGAACCGGTTTCACATGCTACTGTTATCCAACCCCCATAAAATGTAGTGGAATTTTTCCATTTGGTTTACGTGACCCACGAAGGTTTACTCTTGCAGTTTTATGACTAATGATCAATTCAAAACAACACTTTATGAATCTAATCATTCAAAGTAGCTTATACCTTTTAACCTTTGTCGCATGATAGTAAATAAAATATTTTAATGTTGGGATTGGTTTAAAAACTGCAAATACATTCATCATATTCAGTGAGCTGATTATTTACTAAAAAATATGGCTAAGGGGAAGCGGTCGGAGTAGGAACAATTTTGTGATTTCCCGATACGCTACAATATTACAGATAAATTATAAAAAAACTTCAGGAATAATGTAAAAGATATCTAAGTTTCCTAATGTGGGGATGTGCTGGAGGGATAGGTCAGTTCCAATTCATTTTGTAACTAAGCCGTTGCTTAAACAGAAAAGGTTTCTCACTGAACCGTGCCAGTATTGATATCCACTTATTGATAAGATATTTATTTTTTTTATTCTGTTTTATTATATGGTCGCAAAATCCAAGGATGACCTAAGTGTAGCTTTATCTAATGCCAGGAATCCAGGAACGACTATAATCATCAATTAAAATCATGAATGTCTGCCATTTGATTTTGATTTAGAAAATCTAAGAATCACCATTTATGAAAGTTCATATGTCGTATTTGCTTTCTCTTTCAGTGCAATTTCGCATTCATTCTTTATCTCAACGAGATATACTTACATAGCCATAAACAAAATGTTCTCATCAGGGATGAAACTGAATATTTTGTAAGGGTAAAGTGCACTTNTGCTTTCTCTTTCAGTGCAATTTCGCATTCATTCTTAATCTCAACGAGATATACTTACATAGCCATAAACAAAATGTTCTCATCAGGGATGAAACTGAATATTTTGTAAGGGTAAAGTGCACTTTTACGTTATATCTTATATCAAACCAACGTGCTCCAACTTATTCAGTAGCTACGAAGCCTATCTACTTCTCATAATTTTTTAATCTCGCCGAATCCAAACAAGGAGTGTAGTTGAATTAGTTTGAGTTGATTAGATTTATTGTGTTGTAGCTGTTACCCAAAAACCAATTTTATCCTATCTACTTTGAGAAAATTATATTTTTATGCATTTTTCTGATTTTTTATTGACTTTCCATGATGCTAAATAGCTAAAGTATCCATTACTCACATGGGCAAACCAAACATATTTTCAATTATCTTAATATCCTTTCTTCGGGAACTTTTCGATCAAAACAAATCTGCTCACGACATGAAACGTGATAAAAAAAGGTAATCCAACCCAATACATCTGGATTATAATGTCTTGCAGGATAATCAATTCTCCAATTACCAATTTTCCATCAGGAAAATCCATTTATTTATATGGCTTTCCCCATCTCCAACCAAAGACAAACAAAGAAATCTAACCTAACAAATTAACTTATATATCTTCTCATTTATCCAGCTCGGGTTTCTCAACTCAAGCCATTCAAGTTGAGCTGAGCCAACAATATTCAACATACGTACGTAGATACAAATGTTTCATTTTGAATGAAGCAGAGCAGAAGAAATGAAATTTTACGAAGGGAAGATTGAGAGACGGACAACTCTATTAAATTGCTTTTCCTACCTCCAAAGCAGGCAGCAAGGTTCCATAAGGAATTCTATCATTTTGCTCTTCCCATGCATTTTCTTACATACTCACTCTATTACAGCTCCCACCATGCCCATTTAACTTTTTTTTATAAGAGAGTATAAACCCTAGCCATCCATCTACCCCAAGAACATGTTTGACGAATATGTTATTATCATTCCTAAACTTAACTCATACACATAGTCAGTTCTGTTAACTCCATTCCAAACAAAAAAAATCTCATACATCTGATATGAACATTAGGTTTGTTTGACACACATTTTCCTATTCGACTCATCTCATCTCACGCTCTTTTTTTATGAATTTTTAATAGGAAAAACGGCATTACGTATGCACTAGATATTCTATCGGGATCGATCAGCAAAACATGCAAAACACCCAAAGTTAAACTTGTTTCTCTGATAATGGACACACAAAAGTTTTTAAAAAATTAGGCCAAACTTTTGCCAACTTTTTCCCCTTCGTGAACATAATTTTGCAATTTCTTATTGGGTGGAGAAAGCTATCATAACATCCCCAATATTATTTTTTCTCGTAAGGTAAGACAAAATATTTATTGGTTATGTGGTGATTTTCTGTGGAAAAAATTTGCAGAGTAATTTTGACTCGATATTTTTTTCTCGTTAAGCCTTGATTGATGGGAACGTTTTCTCTTTAAGAATTGGCATTAACCTTGTACGGTTTCAAAGAACAATTAACCAAAAGCAGATGAAAACTCATGTCGCTCGCTATTTTTAGGAGTTGGATGGATCTGATCATAATTTTCGCTCGTTCCTAGATTTTGCTGGTGTTGCGAAATTCACTTCATATCACTTTCATTTTGGTGCATTTACTCGCTTAGAGTTTGCCTCATGCCAAAACCAAAAATTTTTACAAAATGTTCTGGTTCGAGTGTTACGTGAACATGTGTAACAGATAAAGAGGCGTATTTGTGTAGAAGTGAGATTCCATTTCTTGGCTGAGAATCTGTTGAAAAGTTCAAGAACGCACCTGTACACTGCCACAAGTACTATATTTGATCTTGTGATTTCTCTTTCAGGTCAAATGCTGTCTATATCTCTACACTCGCCTACAGTACTGGTGCTGAAGCACTAAATTCGAAGAAATCATTTGAATAATCGCTAGGAGGAAATCATTTTCTTTGAATGAGTCACGGCCAATATTTCAAAGTATTTATGCAAATGAGTCTCGACATCGTAGAATGGTTTGGGACACCGTTATGGCCAAATGCAAGAGGGTTCGAGAGCAACGGGAAATCTAAAAGAATAGCTGTGTCCAGGATAAACCAAATTCGGTTCCAGCGATCCAATTACACATAAATCATATCATATCTGGAGTAAAGAAGACTAAAATTTTGGAGTTCTGCATTGTCTTCCTTCCAATATAATTCCAGCTACTCCGAGTTTTCAAGTTTCGTTCCAGAAACAAAACATCCATTTAAAAAATGTAACTGTGAATTTAGTCCCACTTGTTTGCTTCAAAGTGGGAGGGTTTATAAGGGAATTAGCGAGTTGGGCTCTGTCACTCCAGTTAAAATATGGAGGCTGGGAAGGAGCAAAAGCCAATCGGGCTAAGTACGGAGGAGGCTTTTGATCGGCTCTTTCAGGAGTTAACTTCCAAACTGGTCAATTATAAGTCGAGCGTTGGAAGGTGAGGCAATTTTAATTGGTAAACTATAAATTACAGTAAAATCGTTATTTTTTAAATTGTGTTTTGCAGTAACTGGCTTGAAGTGATTTTGTCTTCCATTTCTACCCGAAGTCATCATGCAATTATATCTTGGACTTCTTTGTTAATCTTGCTTGTTGAGAGCGTTATCGTTTTTACTCTCTATTCCATGAATTATAGTCAAATGTAAGAGAAACTCAAAAAGTTTATCGGTGCATCATTTTGGTTTGGAGAATTTATTAACTAAAGTTTACTGAATTTTTATCCAGGTGGACTAGACTTTTACCTGAAGCGATAGCTATTTTATTTCTATTCATCTTTAATATATTTATTCTCCTTTTAGACAACTATAAAAGAGTTAATGAACTGCCAGTTAAGCTGAATTTGATGTTGAATCAATTAAAAGGTAATTTTGCATTTTCAAGTATCCTCTTCATTGTATATAAATAGTTAACTAGCAAATAATTTATTTCTATTTTAGACATATCATCTGAAGTGTCTTGGTCTGAGAATCACTATCCAGATCTAAGCATGCCTCTCTCTCCATGCATTACATTACAATGGTGCTTTAGGGATGGAAAGTTGGTTAATCTACCATGGGCACTGCTTGTTCCGGGAGATGTAATAATTCTCCAGCCTTCACAGCGTATAGTCGCAGAGTGTTGCCTATTAGAAGAGCCCGCCATAAAGTTCTCTATCGGGCAAATTTATTCACCACCAACCACCACCCAAACAACAAATCCAACAACGCCTCCACCTAGGTTACACTCTCCGTTTCCGAAAAGTTTAGCGGTGGTTACTACAGCACCTTACATTGATATGGTGGACTTATCACTTAAGCATTTTTTAACGAGACCACCCACATTCTATAACAAGGAGCGACATACTATCGTCACTAGGATTATTGAGTGTATTGTTCTCCCCCTGGGAATCATGAGTTTTGTGGCTCTTTGCCTCGTACGAATGTTCTACTTGCCTCATTGGTTAGCCATCAGGGTGGCTCCATGGGCGGATATAATTTTATTGCAGCCCATTGCAAGTACATTTCCTTTGATACCGGTGTCTCTCCCGTTGCTCTGGATATTGCTGAATTGCATAGGCAACGCAAAATTGTGGGAGTTGCTGGAGGTGGCAGATGATAATGCTGTGCGTAGTATAATGATTATAAAATATTTACTTTGATTGGATTTTTGGTGCACTTTTAATCAGAGGGATAATATTTTCACAGCAAAATTCACCTTCTGAAGGAACTGTGATAAAAGAAGAGAAGGTGGTGCTAAACAAGAGAAAGCAGCAGTGTCGTGATAACGTCAAGCTATGGAGAAGAATGAGAGATTTCATGTTTGACAGACAGGAGACGCTTCACAGATCTCAGAAACTTTTACACGTGCTTGCCTCAGTGACGGCGCTCTGCTGCGTTGACAAAAAGGGAATTCTAAGCTGGCCAAATCCAACACCTGATAAGATCTTCTTCTTAAGGTCTGTACCAACGGGGAGCAGTTCTATCCTGACACCATCAGAACCCACCCCAGCCAAAAAAGAAAGTTCAAATGAAGGTTCCAAGAAAGGATCACGGCGGAGCTCGTCAGTATCATTTCCAGCAACAACTACTGTTGCAGAAGTGCTCGATATTACAATCGACAATAATAACGAGCTTCACTTTGACGAGACTAATTGGGAACATTATCTCCCAAGTTTGAAGCCTTTGGGGTTAAATATTCTCTTAAATACTTGCAATGATCAGACGAGGAGCGTTTACGCGAATTTCTACTCCCATATAAGCCATGAAGTGAGATATAGAAAGGCGTCTACAGAAAGTGGAATGGATTTAGTAGTTCCAGTCACTTCCAGAAGGTGTTTATGCGACGTGGCGAGAATGATAGGATTTGGCGATAAGGCCACAGACGTTTTTGGACTTGAACAACCTTTATGTTCTTTCAGGCATATTGTGAGTAGTTATTTTAGTAATTGCAAAAATTAAAATTCAAGAAAATCATAGAATATTTTTCTTTTTTAGGAGTCGGACCAGACCAGTCGGGATAAATTAACAAAAGCCAAGATCAAGTTCCCTTTTCCTCATATGATGAGTGTAATTGTCAAAGAGAAAGCTAGTGGGAGCTTGCAGTTAATGGCGCAGGTTGTAAATCCAAGAAATAATTTAGAGGAGGCAGAAGAGGAAGGGAAAGTACATGTATAGATTGTTTTATGGTGGATGTTAATATTTAGGGAACGGGAGATTTGGTATTGGACACATGTGAAGACTTTTGGGACGGTAAAGATCTCCGGCCGTTAACGGACTACGAGAGAAAGTTGATTATAGACTTTTACCAGCGAATGTCTTTGAGTTCCACATGTACGGCATTTTCGTACAAGCCTGTATCAGCCAAGGTAAAACTGACTAGAAGCGTCCACCATTTTAACTATCTTGAACGATTTCAATTTTAATGTACTGTATTAGGTTCACCAAAACATGTCGGATTCCTATATGGAATTACCTCCATCAAAAGGTTTACGTTTTCTTCCTTATTATGCCTTCGGAAACCTGAGTAATTTAAGCGAGTTTATTGGAGAGCATAATAAAAATTCGGAGAAGTTTACCTTGAGTGGAACTAAGGATTCAAGCATCTCTTCAGGTATTTAATATTCATCGACCATCAAATTGTCCTTCGTCACCCTGAAATTTATCATCTAAGTTTCTGAAAAAACTGACTTGTAAGTTAATTAAAGTGCATGGTGTTAAAATATCTAGATTGCCTTTTGTACCGATTCAAACAAGAACATTGAAGTAAACGACTTACTGGGATGCTTACAAGTGCAAACGGCAAGCATTTTTTAATTTTATGCGTAATTTTATAAATAATCTAAAAAATTAGACTACAATTAGTTAATTAATGATTGGGTTTCTTTCCAGGCTCAGATATTCATCGGAATGGTTACAATGCAGTACCAAGCGTGTATGGATATGGTGCAACTAATTGAACAATTAGATCAGGCATGCTATTCGATTTGTACACTTTTCCAAAGAGAATGAGCTACGTTCCCGTCTCTTTTCGGAGAAAATGGGACTAGAGAGTGGGTGGAACTGTCACATTAGTTTAACCTCCGCAACTGATGAAAACAGCGAGGCAGAAGCCACAGAGAACTATGATGAATCTACTGAAGGCAGTTTCACAAATGGGACGACGCCTGTTAGCGTAAACAGTTCTAAAGTCCTCATCGCAAATAAGGTCCATGTTTCAGGATCCACTCACAAATGCAAACAGAATAGAGCGGGTAATTCCCGTAGGCAATCTTGTGGTCGAGCAGGTTCGGGCTTACCCGCAGAAGATGCACTTTTGTTACCACGTTGCTCCACATCTGTACCAGAGATGGTTATGTTATCCACCAAAATAAGTGAAGAGAATGAAGACGAGGAAGGCACAGTACAGGAAGGAGGAGATAAGGTTGGCAAAGCCGTGGAGAAGTCTGATGGACAGTCAGTAGGTTTTGGATTTAGTTCAGATGAGGATGAACATAGTCAAATGAGCCGAGTGAGATTTGAGGATCAGATTGGGAGAAACAGGAACTTTCTCTCGTTGGATGTACAGAACACTGAAAGATCTCCATGTTCCTCCGCAGTCATCTCACCGAATAATACGGACAGTTTTCAGGAAGTCTATGAGCTCGTCGAGCATCCTACTCCGTTGGGCATCGATATGAGTAATCGAGTAAGCATGCAAAAATTATTGTCACTAACTGAAAACATGGATTCGTTGGATTTCCAATTTAGATTCTCTTTCGGTTTTGTAGGCAAAGTTGCCAATCGGTATTGAGCAGGTTCGTCCACACCTAGAGAACGTTGATAACGTCCCCTTGCTCGTTTCCCTCTTTACGGATTGCACGGCAGAAAACACTCGGGAAATGATACATATCATGCAAGACTATGGCGAAGTGACCCTGCTATTAGGCTCCGTCTGCAATTCTGACAACAAGGCTGTATTTTTGCAAGCCGATGCAAGGTAATTCCCAAAATAAATTTGATATTACCAACCAAAAACTTGCAGATTTGAAATGGTCGTTTTGCTACTTGGTAGCATTGCTGTGGAGCCCATGTACCCTCAAAGTTGTCAGAAAACACCAGCATTCACTGAGCCTTCTGGAGGGCTACCTTCACCAACTGACGTGGCTATGCTACTATCATCGCTGCCCTCATCGCTTACTTTTAGAAGGAGGGATTACATTTCATTCTACGACCTTATCGCACAAGCAAGGCATTACATGAACCGATGCGTACGCAACTCCATGCAGTATTGGCTCTCTTGTAATATTGCGGTTACTGTATTGGGCTTGTTCACATTGCTCATGCTCCTTCCACCGTTATTTTCTCTGGGAGACTCGATATGGTTGAGTGTAGTGATAATCCCAATTTTAACTTTGGCACTGGCCTTTTCAATCATGGAAAGGCTGGACTATAATGTGATGGACAATGCCAGTTGGAAGAACCAATGTCAAGTGGACAGACAAGTAAAGCAATGATTTCTAAAAAAAAAGATCAATTTTCTGTTTAAACTTTGACGCAGGGCAATAACCTTTCTCGTTTGCTTCCTATAGATGTTCATCTACGCCTTCTGGTTTTACGGGATGAAGTTTCTTCCTTCCATAATAAATGTAGTGGTGATGGGTTCATTCAACCTTGTGGTCAGTTACAGTAAAACTGAATTAGATTCGTACAGATGAAAATAATAATAAATGACCTTCGTTTTTCAACTTTAGTGGATTTGCCAGCACTTGCCCAACTCTACTTGTTCGTGGGTTTACCCTGTGTCAGTTTCTCCCATACCAGCTATTCCTCAAAATATAATAGTGGAACCACCAAAAGTGGTGAAGGCCACGGAATCCAGTTCTGCTGTCTCTGTCATGAAGACTAATTGCATTTCTACGTGGTCCTGTGAAAACGCCGATAGACTACTGTTTGTTCAACAGTTTAGTCTATTTTTTCTAGTGCTTTATTTAGGTAAGCTAAATAAAAAAAAAGGTTTTCAGGAACAAGAAACACTAACTGTCTGACTAAAGTAGTTAACTTCTTCTTTCAAACATTTTCAGTCACAATATCTGCGGGATTTGTATACCGCTCCAAGTATATCTGGGTCCAGAATCCGTTAGGGAATAGGATTTGGGTGATCTCAACTATTTTTGTGTGAGTAAACTTTGACTTGATTTCTGGGATGATTTGAGAAAATACAGATTTACTAAAAGGTCTTGCTTATAATATGACTTTCAGACTTGTTCTACAAGTTCTCTATGGATTTTTGAAGGTAAGCTTCGCAAAAACATTTGACCTTACTCTGCTTCCGATAGTGTCCTACATTTGGGGATTTCTCTGGTCACCGGTACTACTAGGCTTCAATGAGTTATTACGACGCCATGAAATTAAGTAAGAAGATTCTTTGCTTTGGAGAAATAATTGATTAAAATCTTAAACGAAATGTTTTTTCATTAGTTGAGGTTCAATTGTGTTCTATCACCTACAGAATCCACATCCGCACCGAGAAGCGAGCCCGGCTAGACTTTGGAACAAAGTTAGGAATGAATTCGCCTTTCTAAGCCTAGCGAATTTCATTCCAGTCAATTCGTGCATCCTAAAAATCATATCATTCATTCATCGTCTAAAATCATCATCAACTATTTCCAAATCAGTTGAGTATAGTTTTACTATCGTCCATTTCATCCATCCCTAATCCCCTGATCCCTTCCAATATTTTTGTTTTGCTTTTTACCAGCCAAGTGTTCATCCTTAAAGTAATGTTATACTATAAAAGTGGTGCTTCAACAAGCTAATTGTAAGTTAATATTTACTATTTACTACGCAAGTATTCAATCAGCCTCTGGGTATTGGTGCCAGTTTGAAATTTTTGATTGGGCTAAAAATTTGGCTTTTGGACGAGGAGATAATGAAATGAAGAGCTTTTTACGTATTAATTTTTATTCTAGACCAAGACTGAACATAAAGAAGTTACAAAGTGTAGAGTAGTGAGATTCTAGTTTTTTTATATTTTCTTCTATACCATAATATCAATACTACCACAACTGCATTTAATTTCCTAGTGTTATTTTTAACTTAACTTTATTGATATACAAATGTAGTCCTGCAGACATTTAAAATATTAAGCTGCTTCTATCAGCCGTAGTAATTAAAGAAAAAGGGCAAGAAGTTGCAAAAAAAAATTTGCTACGAAAAGTACAAGATTTGAAAAAGAAATTCTTTTTGAAACTGTCATAATCAAATAATATTAAGCCAAAACATGTTACACCCTAGAATAAAATAAAGTTCTAGAAAAAGAATTTGTAGTTTTTATACTGAACTGGCCATCCTTGCAAAACTCTTTCCTTTAGAAATAATTTTTCGGATATCTTTTGTTACAAATTGTAAGCAAATATTTAAACAGTTTCTGTCAAAATTGTAATGTGATGCGACGTCTACGTAATTAAAAGTTTTTTTTTGACTGACTACGTCATCTTATATTAACAGTGATAAATTATTGCATTACACTTCACTCTCAATCTCAACAAGTATCAGTTCTTTCTGAGGAAAATTCAATAAGATTCTTTTAGACGAGATTCTTGATCCCATCCATTTATTGATACAGATCGGATGCGAAACGGTTCCGTTTTTCTTGCTCATCTCGGATGTATAGTAATTCGGAGGAGTTTGTCCGAACAGCTTTTACAAATTCGAAAACTACACGTTCCATATAATGGAAAGGTCTTCGGAGGGGTAGTTGACTTTCCAGAAATCCTAAAGGAAGCAGAATATAATTCAGTTCCAAAAATATTTTTTATTTAAAAAATGTGGCCTTGTTGGATTTACCTAAATGTCCACCTCGGGAAGTGACAATCAAAGCTAGTTTGGATGTGTCAGATGTGGCTTGTGAAATTGGAAGATCTAAGGGAATAAATCATTTTGAGTATCTCTAAATGCAGCATGGGCCATTTAAAACTTTGCTTTTCAAAGAATTTCCTCTTACCTTCTCCAGGTTGCATTGGATCGTCACTCGCATTAAGTCCAACAACCGGTATGGAAAAGTTTTGAATTTCTGGAGTGATCTTAGCAGCTTTGTAGTACTCCTCGTATGAGGTAAAGCCGAATTGGGGTGCGGTAAAATGATGATCAAACTCTCGTAATGTTCTCGAGCCCAAAACTTTGTCAAAGTCCCAACAGTCTCTGGATTCTAATACTGAGCGGTATTTGTTGGCGAGATTTTGCATATTTGTGGTGAGAGTATAGTTGACAATGTATCTGTTCACAAAGGGTCTTTCTATAGAGGCTGTACCGACCATTGGATCCCAGCAAATTGAGATGACCATTGCTGCCAAAAAGTTACTCTTGGCTTCCTCAGGATGGTTGACCAGATACCGGCCGATTGTCATTCTTTTATTTCAATTAGAATTGATTTAATATATAATTAAAACGGATATGAAAGTCATTTATTCTCACCCGCCCAAAGAGGTCCCGATAGCTATCATCTGATGATCCGGGTAAGTCTTTTTGAGATGGGCGATTACCTCTCGAACGTCTTCATGATTAGCTGCGCAGTAGGTTCTTGGCGTTTTTAAAGGTACTCCACCAAGACCCCGATTATTTAAGACAGCTACTACTGCACCCGCTTGGACTATAGACATTGCCAATGTCTTCACGTACGAAGTATTTGAGGATGATGTCAAGCCAGGTAACAAAAATACAAGCAATCTGGAAATAACGTAAAATAATTTTTGACACAAAACCATTTTTTACAAGACCTTCTTTAGTTCGTCAAGTTTACCTTTCATCCTCTGGAAGATTAGCATTTTCCTCTTCCCCTAAGAAGTCCACTGCAAGTTGACCTCCATCTTTCAATTCCAAAATTGACCTTCTATAAGGCAACTTTTCCTTGCTTGAGATTCTTAAATTGAGACCGAGTGCACTCTGCAGACGCCCTTCCCAAGAGTACCAAGAAGGCCAATATTTCTCCTTTAGACTGGGCATGTGGTCATCCAAAAACTTTTGAAGGAGTAGATTTCCAGTGTATATTTTTGGTTTCTACAAAATAGATTTGGAAAGATTTATTTATTTTGCTCACCCAGTCTTAATTCACCCCAAAATGGAATGTACCTAGAACCTACTCACTTGCACTTCTTCTTACCTGAGCTACATTGAAAATATAATATGCGGCTAACATAGCCAAAGACGTTGCTGCCGTGTATATCGTAAAAATACTTCCTTCCGCGGTTGCCTCGCCCCCAGACATCTTTCTAGCTTTTTTTCCAACAAACTTTAATGGATGACGAGCCCAATAGGGAAATCGGCGAATTTCAAAATATTTTAAAACCGTTTTGTCCCACTCCAAGCACAATGT
>JAANSQ010002438.1:0-11989 GCA_036850885.1 Lepidocyrtinus dapeste | reverse complement strand
AAAATCTTATACTTTTTTATAGTACAAGGTTCAAGTTACTGACTACGGTTCATTGAAAGGAGAATCGCCGATCTATATTGGAACTACAAGAGATGATGTGGAGGAGCTACAGAAAAACGCAAACATACCTGAAGATCCAGAACCAAAAGTCCCAAAATCAATAAAAATCAAAAGACAAGCCTCCAGTGCTTCAACAACATCTACAATGTCTACTACGTCGGAATTAGAGTGCTCTGCGAGAAGCCCATCCGATGAAACAAGTAAGCAAATAAGCAAATTTATTCATGGAATACATAATTTCCTATAATTTGATAATAGACGTGTGTCACGTATTTTGGACAACATGTTTTATGACATTAAGTATTTTTTTATTTTCGTTTACAGCGCCCAGTGCAGCTTGTGATGACCAAGTATTGGAAACAGCGAAAAAGGTGGAGGACATGAGCATGTCTCCAGAAGAGGAAATTTCGACAAGTTCTGTCTAAACCGTACACTCACATCTCTCATTTTCATAAAAATTGGAAAAGTATGCAGATCCAGAGAGGAAATGAGTTTTGGAATGTGCCCAGAACCTATACCAGAAAATGACATGATGCCACAAAACAATTTGCCTTTCTTTGAAATTATATAATACACACCTTTAATGAACAACTTTTCTGACGCAACATTCCGCTTTTTACACGCTGACTACATTTACGTACAATTTAATGATTAACGTTAAAATCTAATTTTTAAGGTGCTATACAATATATCATTGACTAGGTAAGTGGGAAACCAAATAACATTGAATACCTACTCAATTTTTACCTTATATAACGACTATGCATCAAAGCAACCTATATTTACCTAATATGTAATATCTTTACAATAACTAATTTTTAATTAACAAAACAAAACCTCAAACTAAACTAATGAAAAATGTCGATCTGATCAAATACGGCATTCAAGTAAAAGGGGCAAAGTAGGACGAGGTTTATCCAAATTCCCCAACTTTTCAAAAAAATTGAAAAGATTGCTATCTAATTCAAAACAAGATGGTTATTAATCGTAACGAAAGCCTTTGCAATCCCAAGCTATAACTTCCGTCAAACGAAACCTTAAGGGGCAAAGTAGGACGAGGTTTATCCAAGTTCCCCAACTTTCCAAAAAAAATTGAAAAGATTGCTATCTAATTCAAAGCAAGATGGTTATTAATCGTAAAGAAAGCCTTTGCAATCCCAAAGCTATAACTTCCGTCAAACGAAACCTAATTTTTTCCACATTCAAGCCATCATCATGAAGGTACATCCATTTAATCTAAGCGAATGTTTAATACTACGAAACATTTTGACAGTAGAAAATATATTGTAACTTTAAGGAAGAAACCTCGCCTTTGAAACCGAATATTTATTTGAGTTTACAAATTATCATTTACTTCTGCCAGTTTTTAACCCAAGCAACTGAAAAAAACAGCTTTTTTTGCAAAGAGAACAATTTTTTAAACTCCACAAGGGCAATGTAAGATTAAAGAAGGATCGAATTAATTTCGCAACCTATCCATCCACAACACATAACACAAGACCATTTGAATACAAGCAGCATAAACAATGGCTTTAATACGAGACAAAAAAAAATCATGATTCTTGGTGATATTGCGGTAGGGTGAAGAGAACAGATGAAGTAAGAAAAAAATAATTGCTTTTTAAAGCCTGTTATGACAGATCATTCGCGAAACCCATTGCAGGCTGGTGGGTTTAATCAGTCAAAAATTTTGCTGGAAGCTCATCTGTCAAGAAGGTTTGTTAAAAATTCCTATTTTGAAAGAACCAATAACCTAATATTGAATTTTCTCATGTTTTTTTTTAAATCATATAAACTTATATAAAAGATTACCATTCATGATGAACAACTGTCAAAATGACTATTTGACCATAGTCCCTATTTAAAACATTAATACGAGGACAGACTACCCTATCCTATTGGGTCGGGAGACCGAAAACAATTTCACCAAAATAATACATTGTCGCATGCACCAAAAAAATATTTATAAAATTATATCGATTTCTAACACACCCCAATCTTACTCGGGGTTATATTGCAGACAAAAAGAAACCTAAAGACAGAAAAGAGGAAAAAATGGCTATAATCCTTCAGTTCTCTTTCCCAATTGTCCATTAACCTGAAAAAATCCACTTGTGCCCATGAAAAATGCTAATATACTAGGATAATGAGTGCAATATCCGAAAAAGCATTTAAGTAACAACGAATGATATCTTATGTAAACTTAATCTAAATATCATAAACTCATATTTGATCTAAGATAAAAACCAATTTAAGAAAAATAATGCACTTTGATATTGAAAATGCGCATCTCAGAAACTTTTCATACCTTATATACCAACTTTAATTCTATTAAAATTCCTTTCTAATTCCAACATTTTCAAAACAGTTTATCTTTCATTCTTGTCAATATCGTAAAAACAAATCAAATTATGAATTTTTATGTATTTTAACAATCATTTCTAAAGGAAACCTGTCTTTATAAAAAACAATTTTTACTGGTGCTTCAATCAAAAAATCTCTTACAAGTTTCTACCACATCGTTTTTAACAAGACATTTTTATGAAACCTTTTACATTTTTGAATTAATTTTCTCATGTAATATTCTAACCATTCGTTCAAAAAACCGCAACGAACTTATATTTCCTACTTAAGTAATACACATTTTGAGCTTACCCAGAAAGAACGCCACGTGTACGTATCTCAAATATACGTTCTTCCTTTAATTTTTCAATTTTTTAATTACTCTCCCGAGTTTAATTTTTGTATTCAAGTCCTGCAATATAATCAAAATGCAATACTCCTTAATTGTTTAAAAGAAACATCTAGGTTTTATATTTATTTAGAATATTTAAGCCAATTTCTAATAAATTATGCTTTAGCAATATACGCTAATATGTAGCCTTAAATCACGGCCTTAAACCTTAATATTAGAAATAAAATACTTTCTCTAGCGGAAAATCTTCTTGGGTTACTGCAGCTGTGCTGTATACTTGTTGATTTGTTCCCAGTCCGGCCTTACCACCTCTCTATTAATTATTAATCTTTAAGTCAAGAGAAAAATCTTGTTTCAAATTTACTATCTTTAGTAAGAATATTTTGCTCTCATGTGATATAAATTCTGTTTGGTGTAATGAATACGGTCTGAAATCAAGATTTTGTGTTAATTGCGTGTTTGTAATTTTCCACAAATTCCCAATTATGCTCACAAGTACATTATCATTGTTAACTATAACATTGCGCTGATTGATGAATATGTCATGATCGAATAAAAAGCTCTGAACTTACTATTTCCTTCTGATAAAAAGCTAATTTCTTTTAAGTTCATTCAATAATTTGCTTTTTACTTTCACTCACCATAAGAAATCCTTGTCATTGTCAATCTAAATTGCTCAATTTGATATGTAGCACAATGCCCCAATTACTTATGTGAGAAAAGCCGGTTACTTCTCATGTGTTTTTACTGTCTAAATCTGCTGTTTGTTTTTGCTCTGGTGACATTCACTGGAAAATGTTTTGTGGTGTTCAAAAGCCTCCTGCAAAACTCCTAATTAGTTAAATAATAAATTTGAACAATCCTTCAAGTTTATTAAAGATTCTTTAATTTTTTCAACCGTTTACGTTCAAAAAGTCTGACCTTAGTTACCCATAGGATGAATTCGGTAAGACAAAGTTTTCAGTTTTTGACACTGACAAAGGCAAGGCCTTCAGTAATCGGCTTCAATATGCTTACCAAAAAAACCAAGGTTCTTACAGTTCCTGTCGCACAGCAACAATTCCTTAGTTCGTTTTCACCTATGACTTGCGTAATTAGAGTAAATACTCTTGCTACTGCTCATTTTCCAGTGCCAGTGAGAACCTTTGCTGCTAATTCGAATAATCCGTTGAGCAAAGAACACTTTGATATGCTTGTTAGCAATAATAAAGTGGTTATCTTCATGAAAGGAGTGCCAGATGAACCTCGCTGTGGATTTAGTAATGCTGTAGTTCAGATTTTACGAATGCATGGAGTCACCAATTATGACTCTCATGATGTCTTACAAGATGAAAATGTAAGACAAGGTAAGTCATAAACTTCTTCATTTAGGTTCACGAGAATTATATATTGTTATATTTTTAAGTCCGACTCTCCAAGACCTTTCCCTAATTATGATTCTTATCTATTGTCTATATCTACAGGAATCAAAGATTATACCAGTTGGCCGACCATACCTCAAGTCTTCATCAATGGAGAATTTATCGGTGGATGCGACATTCTTATCGAAATGCACAAAAATGGTGAGCTAGTCCAGCAGCTTGCAAAGGTCGGAATTAAGTCAGCACTAGTCGACGAGGGGAAGAAGGATGGGAAATGAATGACTTTAATTTAGCTTTATATCAATGATTTAGTAGAAATAGAGCAAAATACGATATTTAAAGTTTGATTAGTTCAATTTTTAATCGAAATAAAATAAGTATTTGCTGTCAGTTGAAAAACGTTTTTAAAGTATGTCGTCGTGCAATAATAATTTCACTTTTCTTTTCGGATTGTGGCGGATTGATTTGTAACCCTCAATATGAACAATAAAAAATACGGAATGAATCTTACGTAGATTTATATATTGATGGTTTCTTTAATAAGAGCTAACTTTTTGATTAAGTTTTACAAAGAAAAATGACTCTAAAAACAATAGTTTGAGTGCTACCACTAAAAATAAATTTTCAACACTCGAGAGAGATATTTAAATTTTACGGTAATGCATTGGAGAAGGAGTAGAAGGTAGGAATCTGAAAACTTAAAAGTAAATTAGAATTGACTGCATATTTTTAATCTAAATCTTTCTTTAAGGTTGAGCTAGACATTTTTGTTATGAAAAATTACGGTGACTGGTTAATTCGTGAAGCTTTTGCTCCTAATTTACAAGAACACCTAACTGGATTGAGAATCTTCAACTTCAGTCTCATCGGTTTCGTTAGGCTGTGGTCGATGCTCCGCTTCAATAATCATGTTTGTCAGTCGTGATTGTATTAGTGTTTCAACATCCTGTGAGGACGTGACCTACATCATAAAATAGTAAATCAAGCAAGGAACCAATAAAAATAAAACCATTGTTTATCTGAGATTAAGCTTCTACTTACTCCAAGCTTGGAGAAAACCTCTTGACGGAACTCATCATTGTATGTGTGCATTACAATTGACCGTATGGCTCGGGCTACTACACCAGCACAATCTTTGGGCGTCAACTCTATATACGGTTTGGGAATTCTAGAAGAGTCACCTCCAAAATTGATCCTGTTGCTGTTGCTAGTGCCAACACTTCCACTACTGCTTGAAAGAGATCCGGAACTTAATCCTTGGGATTCCGCAAATTGGCTTGAGTTGTTCTGAGATCGCAGCCATGAGATCATGTATGGCATATCGGCTCTGATTATGGAGGTTGAAGTTAAACTTCCAGGTCCAACAATTTCATAAGCAATGGAAGATGATGGAGTGTTACTCCCAATCACTGCAACTTGAACTTGTGATTGAGTTGGCGGAAGTTGGCTTTGATTTAATATAATGTTCTGGCTCTGTGGAAACGAAGATGATGGTAAAGGTCCGTACGAAGTTGGTATAAGCGATCTTCCCCCAATGAAGCTTGAAGGATTTGCGAGAAGACTCGTGAGTAACTCGTCCATCTAAAATAGCATAATAAAGTAGACGATATCGTCATTTAAGTAATAAGCTGGCCAAAACCCTTATCCTTAAAGCATTTTAGAGCATTAGCTATAGCAAAATCAAGCTAGAAACAAAGTAAGGTAAAGCTCTGCAACTCTCAAGCAGCGGCAATCTCAATGCCCTGAAATATTCTTCTCTCTGACCGCGAACCAATATTGCATAATGTATTACATGACTACTATTCAAACAAGGCAAAAGAAAAAGTTAAAGTGGGCTACAAAAATTTGATTTTTGATTAAAAACAGGGATGGGTTAAAGCCCTCTTAATTTGTAAAGTCAGAGAAACTGTAAAATTAAAACTAAAAAAATCTCTTAGTGCAGTCTCCGGACTCAAGCCCATATGACAATAATATTGAAAATGTGTAATCTGTCCACAGCGTTTAAATCCGGTGTGTAACTTTTCATTAATCATTATTGTCTAGGTACTATAAAAATTAAGAATGAACCCCAGTGTACTCACGGAACGGGCTCAGGTAATAAAAAACTTACATTTAATTCCTTTTCACTACACTCTATTCGCTCCTTGATTTGATAAATGTTGAAAATATTTGTAGACGCAGTAGTATTAGTTAGAATCTAGTTGGTTTTACAACTGATCTGCCTCGCGATCTCAACAAAAATTAAACTCGGTTAAACATTCAAGATTGCTTTCAATCTAGTACTGTTGAGTGTTCAATATGAAATTGAAAACTTTCGATTCAGGCAGGTGTGTGTGTTGTGTGGAATGATGCAAAGGCCAGGATTTAATTTTCCCTCGTCGCCCATGGTAGACAATTCGAAAACTCTGTGTGGGTGGGGTGGTGTGACAGCAGTTGTCAAAATGTTACTTATTTAATGCATTTCTTTAGGTAGGCCAGGAGAACTACTCAAAACTAATTTCAAAATAGGAAGCTCACAAGATCTGGGCTGTGATATTGTGAGTTTGAGTTAGTGACTTTGCATTTAATTATTATTTATTTATTTAAGCTTTTATTACAGTTCAGTATGAATATTATGATGGTGTATAATAAACCTGGCCTAACCTTAATCTTATATAATTATAATAGTTTTTAAATGTATATAAGTTCTGTAGGCCATTTTGAGAAAAGGGACCTGAAAAGGAGTTGATTAACCGGTACCATGTTCATTTATGTGAATATAAATTACATAACTGAATTTAATTACAGGTCCTGCCCGCAAAGGCGTCTACGGGAATGTCTGAAAGAGAGGTGTTCAAGACATGTCTTTTTCACTGCTTTCTAATCGTGCTTTCTCCAATTTTCACGTTCTTTTTCATCAAGCTGTACGTTTTTGACGGTAAGTGTAATAAAATATACATTTGCGCTTAATTTTAAGCTTTTTTTTTTAAATTGTAAATAAGTGAAAAATTCATTATGATAAAAAATTTAATCATTAGCAAAAGTTGTAGGCAAAGGAAGTTTTACATTAAACTGCTCAATGGAATGCCTTGCTAAGTCTTAAATGTTATGATCATGCGTTTTGCAAGGCTGATGTCGACTTTTAATACTGCGCACTATAGGGCGTACACAAGATTAAGGATATGTAGTATGTGAATGTTTTGAAAAACCTGTCAGCAGGAAGAAAACGTTCCACAGTTTAGTAGGTTTGGTTTGTGTTTTCATTAATTTTTCAGTGATGCGAATTATTGCTATTCAGATAAGCTCTACTATGTCTCATGAAGACCATTTTTTCTTACTTCCTCCCTACGCCTTTTATGCCGTGCAAACACAAAAGAAAAATTCCGTGAGAATTTTTTTCTTGCCCTTTTTCTACTCCTAAAGGTTTTATCGTGCGCTGTGTAATAGTTATGTAGTTGAGTTTGAATTCCACATTTAGTTTTTTTTATTTTAAATTTAAATCGGATCAGAAGTGAAAGCTTATTTATTATTATCTTTTTTAAAGTAATGTCAGCCGGCAAAGTTACAGGTCATCTTTGCATATGTGGCAGTGTTTAAATTTACATACTGCATATTAAGGTTATTCAACAACCACGAGTCAGATTTAGATTCGTTTTGATGACATCGTTTGCGAATAATCTGTAAAATCACGCAACACGCATTCATCAGGATTACATTGGTCGTTTAAAGTTAACTCATTTCGTTTAAAGGTTACTTGTTGGATCAGTTGGAGGCTTCAAAAGAAACAAAATTAATACGAATTCTTCGTCCAAATAGTAAATTATTTGACCTTGTATCAATTACCACATTACACTATACAATTCTACGTACAAAATTGTCAGTGTTAACAGGCTAAAAAACATGCAGAAACTAAATAGCACGATTTTTCATCTTTATCTTTAGATTTTGATAAACTACTTTGTCTTTTTTCTGCGGATGTTGATGTAGCATAACACGACAGGGAAATTCCTTTATCAGGGAAGTGATAAACTGAATTTTTCCGAAAGGCTAAGCAGGGTCATCCGCTATTTTTGCAAGAAGCAATGCTTTCAAAGACATTAAGCAAGCTTAGCAAAGCAGGAGAGACTTTTCTTCATGTGGAACAAAACAAAACGCAAATAATTTAGATTATTGTGTCAGTGAACCTACATATGCGTAAACGTATCTCTAATATCTTAAACAATCATAAACTTTTTAATAAATGTGAGACTTTCACAGAATAAGCTCACTGGTTTTCCTAATTTTGCACTATTTTGCCACCACAAAACCTGCGCAAAAAATAGTCGTCGTTAGTTTATGGGCACGCGGGCGGAAATACATGACACATGGGCTTTGCTAAGCACTTCCCTTTTTTGAATCTTTTTTACCACAAAAATTAAAAAGAGGAAACCTCATGGAACAGATATGAAATCATTTGTGAAAATCAGGGTCAGTTTTTTGTGACAGAAAAAAGAATTAGGAAAAAATGAGGTCTTTTCGTCTCATGATCTAAAAACTAAACTCAGGTAAACTTTATTATCAAGAGATATGACAGTTAAGTCTGAATGTGACTGTTGTATATTGCGATAGAACCAACAAAAAATTTCTTCCCTTCAATCAAGATTTCAGATTCTTGTAAAACGTAAGAAAACTCAACGGTAGTGCAGTCTAAACTCATTTAGTCAATGATTTATTGTGATATGATGGGACATTAACTTTTATAACATTACTCCCCTTTTCCGAGATATTTTCGGAGGAGGAGGGGCGAAACTGGCGTTATCGTGAAAAATTCTTTTATTGCCTACAATCATATCCTACCAAGCATAATTAAGGATATTAGCACAAAGTACGGTTATGCAAGAACTTGAAGCTTTTTGAGTCGAGTTTTTAGTTTAACAGCCATCTCATGAAAGATATCTTACTTTAAGTGGATGCATTGTAGATGTCATGTTCTTTAGGATGATTACGCTACAGGATTTGATTTTGTTAATAACTGTTTGCATTTTGCATAAAAAGTGTAATTTAAAGTATTCCAATAGGTACAGTTTGTACTTGTTCCCGTCACGAACAAGGAAAACAGAGTTTTATGTAACGGTTACAGGCATGTAATATGATACCCAAAGACATTTCAAAATCAAATCATGTCATATTTCATTAACCAAGCCTATTGAAGCTTTCTTTTAATTTTTTTTCATCGACCGACACACCAGTTCACGGTTGATTTTCCATATACCAGGTCATCCAACAATGCATGCATTTACATGTCAAGTTTTTCCGTTCCCAAAATACTTTGTACTTGAGAATATGCAAATATTTTCCTGTGCGTAGTCCTCAATCCTGGCGATTAATTGGCTGAAGGAAGAGACATTAAGCCTGTTATCTACTGGTCTTTTTATTATTGCTATATACTCATAATCTCCAAATCTTCAATCCCACAGGGCATGCTTAGGCAGATTCCCACCGCTACAGTCACAATTGCTGAAAGCTTCTTTCTTGGTAGATACTGTACTTGAGATATTTCTGCATATTATGTACTTACCGTAAACTATGAGGAAGACATAAAGATATCTATAGGTTATCATCATCACCGTCACAGGAGGAAATTAACTAGAGTGGTTATACATTGCCACTTCCCTTTCACAGAAAAGTGTATAATTTTCAAAATGTTTTTTATGTAAAAAGTGAAGAAGCCATGAAAAAGTTGAACAAAAATTCCGAAACTTTAAGTGGCATTTAGCAAGGTAGTGTAACTGTCCTTTTGACAATTATACATGTGCTCCAACTTTTTCCTTATTCTCCTCCTCAACAAAACTGTTTCTTTTTAATGCCTCCTTGTCATGCACCAACTCATTCGAAGTCTGAGGCTAGAATAGTTTCGGCGTGCGTAAGTAAGTACTTTGCTTTCGTAGGGAAATTTATGAGAAAGAAACAGTGATTGTTAAACTGCACGATACATTGTTGTTGATTATTTGATTTTGAAGAAAGATACGATACGAATCGTTTCTTTTCTAATCTGACAACTCTGACAGATCATCACTCTCCTCATCTTTTTAATGAAAACGTGAAAGAGGAAGAACAATACAGTTTGGTTCAGTGCATTTGTGTAAATTAAAAAGGAGGATTTAGTCAGACGAGTGTGCGTAATAAGACCTAGTAGAAAAATAATTAAAGAATAATGTAGGTCACTAACTCTCTCATCTTTCATTTCACATGATACTATATACCTTTAGCTAAATTAAGATTTGTTTCGAAATCAGAAGTATTTTTAGAAAAACACCAGAATATTCGTGGCTTTGCAGACGTGTTATAATTGTAAGGTGGTTTTGTTATCTTCTCTCTATATGATTTTGTGGTAGTTTGCTTTTTGGTTTGGTGATATATTGTGTTCATGATTAGGTACTATAAAATATGAAAAGGATTTGAAGAAATAAGACATTTATTTTTTATAGATAGGTAAAGTTCTCTGCTGCGGTAACAGTTATACATTTACCACCTTTCACCCAACAGAAGTTTTTCTGATTTTTAATAAGATTTCCTTCATCCCTTTAAGGTGTCTTTGTTAGTTTAACCAAGACACTAAAACGAAACGCATGCTTGCACTTTGCTTCACAAAAAGACGCTTGTTGAAGTGAAACGGAAAAAAGAAAAAAAATGTAGAAAATGCAAGCCTTTTCATGAAATGCAAGTCAGAGTAATGCAACGTGTAACCGTGCTACGCAAAATTCCGTAAAAATATGAACATTTTACGCTAGAACATGTAAGTGTAAAAAATGTATTTTATAGTAAGTAGGAGGATGATATTATGATGTTGTGGTAGTCAGTAATCAGACTCTGTGATTCAAATCAAGAAATGAATACCAATTGCAGCATTCATCTTTTTCTTAGGAAGAGTTTCATTTCAATTTGATTATTTTTAGAATTTAGAATGGTGAAATAGGATCGAAACCTATCGAATGAATTCAAAGTCTAATGAATTCAAAAGGTGCTCAGTGAGTGCTCAAGTTACACGCTCAGCAGTAGGCAAACCATATAATTTTATAGATGGTTGTATGTTTTTTATCTGATTAAAAACGATAGGGAAAGGGTTTTTTTATTGCTTGAAATTCATGTATTGATTTTGTACCAACATGAAAAAGAAAATGGAAGATAAGTGTGAACTTGGCTCTATAGTATTCCTTCAAGAAATAGGGAAAAATAAATGATATGAAGATTAACGACTTATAGATAATAAGCTATTCATTTATTAGCTTGTTGGATTGATGGATATCAAGCGGAGAACACGCACTGCCAATTTGAAATTCTAATTTTAGAACGCATTTACATTTACGCTTGATACGCCAATTTTTTAATGTATTTGGTGCAAATTAAACAGACTTAAATTTTTTTCAGAATGTCTAAAGAAAGCGAAATGAATGTTTAATTTCCTTGTTTTAATTTTTCTTTACATGTGTTTCGCGAAATGCAACAGCATTGTTGCAGTTGGAGCCGATGCAATCAAACTTGTACAGTGCCCTTGCAGCAGTGGTAGTTCTTCATATCGCTTTGGCCAACTTCATTTATCGGGCCTATTTTCAGACAGAGACTATACCTGGTTTTGATAAATTGGACAAGGAAGATTAGAAAAAAATGTTACATTTTTCCCATTACTTCATTCGGGGACTTAATTTATGTTAAGGTGATCCAAATAAACTGTCATATGTGAATATTCTATGAATGTACTTTCTCAATCAAAACTAATAAACGTGTCGTGTCGCGAAATAAATAAACTTATCCTGATCTAAGGACGATTTTGTGGTGAATGGAGCGTGTTTTTCTTATCATATAATTTAATCTAATTCTGTATTCTCCTAGACCGTCGTATATGTTGGGACTGACC
>JAANSQ010002437.1:0-11993 GCA_036850885.1 Lepidocyrtinus dapeste | reverse complement strand
TAGTGAGGCATAAAATTCAAGACAACCTTTACATTCTGTAACACTTAAATACTTAAATTTCATGAATTTTACATAAGCGTAGAGGTGTCTATTTATTAAGATGATACTATGAATTTTAATGGATTTTGATCTCCACCAGTTGTAGTTGAAGGTTGGACTTTTAAGTAGTTTTCTAATTTTTTACTAGAGAAATCATCCAATCTACTTGGACACTGCGTGTGCATTACTAGAAAAGCAAAGTATAAATTAATTCGTTGATTACATTATGATTCACTTGTCCTGTTGTCCTTTCATTTTCAACTCAATTCGACATATTTGCACGGAAAATCAACTCACTTTGCAAATTCGAAATGACTGCATCTTTTCTTTGTTGCCGTCATTTTATGGCAACTTCTACTTGCAACGTAAATACTTTTGCATAAGGTAAATATTTTAAAACCTTCTTTCCTAAATGCCGTAATTAAATATGAAAGTTAACAAATACGAATTAAATGATTTCTTAAAATTCAATCAAGACTTTACCCAACATCTTAATTAAATACCAGGTGCACGAATTTCTTTCTGACTTAATTTTATTCAAGCGGACATTAATTTACCTGCAGGTATGCATGCTAGATTTCCTTTGAAAAAGAAAGTGTCAACGAAAATTTATTTGAAAAAAATCTGAATGCGTTCGTGTTTGTTATACCTGAAGATGGACATTTGTATTTGAAAACAATGCATGTTCTTTTAGGATTTGTATGAAATTACGTGGGCAAACTTTATGTAAGACACGTCAATCCAATTCTATTCAACTTTAAAGCTGAAAATATGAAAAGAATTTCACAAATTATAAATTGTACAAACGTACACAATATTTTAAACTAACTTCCTCCTTGTCCTTTTATGAATAAGTGCAGAAAGAGTTAATATTTGTGTGGGGTTGCAATGAAACGAAAGTGACAAGATGGACACAAGCTGTCGACACGATGGGTAAACAAAGAAAAACTTTTTATGGAAATTCCACATAACAGCTAAGTTAAATTTCATAAATATGCTATGCAGCATGAAAATGAAACTATAATTTTGGGAATGGATTCATTAGATTCTTGTGATGGCATTTATATGCTTATCGCGTTTTTGCGAAATTCATGAAATCCTAACCAGTCAGTTTTTATTCATACGGTGGCAATAATCATAAATTTTTACTTTTTATTGTCTAATTTAGCAATAAAAATTTCTTAAGTTGTTTCACGCATTTTATTTGATCAAGTTTTCATAGGGTAGCAGTAACACAAAAGAGAAAGTACCTAATAGCAAACGAACTTCCCTTATTGGGGCATGTTGATACTAAATCCTACAAAGCAAACACATATTTTTTTTTGCTAATTGGTACTTAAAGACCAGTATGGGTAGATGTTTAACAGGTACCGTAGCATTTCTTGTTTATTGATCTGTTATAAAAACATCTAATAACGCCCAAATTAATTTTATAAACAAAATTAGTCTCGAATTACTCACAATTAGTACCAATTTGTTTTTAGTAATTTAGCCAATTTCAAAGATTATTTCCTAGTATTATTATGAGCTGAATACTCCTTATCGTTCAAAATTATTCCTTGTTAAACGTGAACAATAAATAAAGAATACTTTGCACCAAAAGTTTACGCAAAAAGTCAAAAGCAAAGTGTAAAGTCGACTGAAGTGATAATGATCAAAATAATTTTTGGAAATAGCAAAATTGTTTTTTCACGAACTGCCGCAGGGTGGATTTATTTTCTGTTCATGTGCACACATCTGTGCAAATTTGTAATGACATGACTTTTTACAAAACAAATTCAACTTTTACTTACGGTACGAGCCAAAGAAATATCCAATGATGCAAAGCAGGGGGCATCACGCCCGTAATAAATGGCTTAATGAAGAGTGAAAATTTCACAAATTAAATTAGCATTCACCTCTCATGTTCTAGTAAAGCGTAGACTCAAATATTTCATGCTTCATGAATAATTGATGATTGATGTATGGGAAAGCAGGGAATTATTTCTACCAAAGCTTTTAAGGGTTTCAACTTAACAGTTTGGTCAGATAAACTAATAAATAATAATACTTTCCATACGATACAGAACCAAATTTCCTTTAAAATTTGAATGTGTCAGAACTAGCAGACTCTTTCAAATTTGGCAAAAGTCAAGTAAACCAAAAGTGTACAAACTTTACAATCCGGATGTCCATTACGTACATATTTTTTTGCTGTCATCATCAGCCCATAGTTCTCCTATTTCAAACTGCTGATGCTGATAATAATAGACTTCCTCCTTGTTCAAAATTTGAAGCAAATTGACATGACATCATCCTCACGACACATTGTTCACCCTTCTCTGCTTCTCACTAGTGTATCCGTATTCTTGCAAAGAAAAGTGACAAAGTGGTTGATGCTGATGACGACGGTTTTAGCAAAGCAATAAAAGGCAAAGGTATTAATGATTCTTTGGATTTGTATATGACAGGTTGAATGAGTTGCCGAGACCTCCCATTGTGTACGAAGTTAAAAATCCTAACAACCCAAATGCAGGAAATGACACGACCACACCAAATGGCAACGGAGGAGACAAAGCAATCTTCGAGTTCCTCTCGTCATACGCTATGAGGGAAGTAGAAGAAGCGATTTTGAGCGCAACACCTGAAGAAGCGTATCTACTCACCCCTTCAACTTCTTCCCGAATTAAGAGTATGATGATTGCCTTCTCACCAAGCTGCGTTTCCAATGCTGTCCTCAAGCAACATAAATTCGCTCAGGCTGAATACGTCCACACAACCGTTTAAATTCAATTTTAAACCCTTTCGAGTTACAACGCCTCAGGCCTCTGAAAAACAATTTAAATATTCATTAGCAAACTCTTACCAACTTTGCTAAACAAAACTTTTTGAAATGATGATGATACTGAGTTTTTGACATCACACATGCACACTAGTGCAAAAAAACATTCTAGTTTCCCAATTACAATCCTATATCCAAGCAAGGCCAATTTTTTCAAGACTGTTTATCAAACACTTTAATAATGTGCCACATCAAATTATACTCTTTTTTGTTCTTCGTCTCAAATGCGTAAGAAAAAATCCCGGTAATGTTTAAAAATCAGAGAATGTTGTAAAGTTCCTACTGGCTTAAGTTTTAAGCTCACGGGGAGCTAAATAATTTTCTGTAGAGTCTATTTGAGATGTAGTTTTTGGAAAGGAGTTATGCTATATCTAAGCATCTAAAAGCGTAATGCCCTCCTGCAAAGTAATGCATGTAGGAAGTGCAATAAAAACCTTCGTACCATTTATTACCATCGAATGTCAAAGCTAAAACTAAGCAGTTTACAAGGTTTTTCAGATGACTTTTTCAAGCAGGGACTTTTATACTTAATTAGTCTTACATCCTCATTGAGAATGGTCCCATGCAAATTGATTTCAGTTTTCAATGCATGCATGTCTCAAAATATTTAGTTTTAAATGAAGTATTACAATTATATAGTAATCCCATCCCAAACAGCGCCATTAGTTATACTGTAAATGACGATTAGAGAGGAGGCTAATTACATGTTAAAAAATCTCTTTTTGTAAAGGAGATTCGCGAGCAAGGGAGAAATTTACGTGTTGCATGAATGAACGCAATTTTAGCATTTTTTTCATCCCAGCGTATTTTGTCTACAAGATACCATAGCCTACGTCATTTATGCAATGAACCGTAAAGATTTTTTTGTACTGTAAATGCTTCCCATTAAATGTTGATTAATGCATGCCTCCGCAGTTTTTTAAATGCAAGTTTACATTCCTAAAAAAAACAGTTTAAGTTTAAGGCTGAACGATTAGGTAATTAGCGTTAGTATTATTTTACGTTGAGTATATATTAAGTGTAGAAATTATGTTGCTTTTTGTAAAGTACTAAAAATAAAAACCTTTATTTATATGCTTAATATTTTTTAACCGTTTGAGTGTCATTTTCATTAAGAATACATAACTTTTCTCCAATTTACAATTCTATTACATAGAGTTTAATGGTCTATTTCTCTAGTGAAATCATGAGGACCCCATAATTTCAGAAACTCCATAACTTTATTTCTCTGAGTTTTGAAGTCATCTTTTTTCTGTTTCCTCCATAAATGATGATCGAGTTCCATCATGCCACCAACAATTTCATGAGCGAAATTTCTGGGAAAGTTTCTTTCATCTTCTACCACATGAGCAAAGCCACAAGAGTCGTCCCCAAAGTCTACAGAAAAGTATGGTAAGCCTTTTGGAACTGCTCTGCGGACGTCACGGTTCCGAAGATCCACAAGTTTTTTGTTCTGGGCCCATTCCGTCTCACATTCTTGGATAGCTTTCTGTCATCAAAAATACAAATGCGTCAAAAGGAGATTAAGCACTTTATATAATGCATGTTCAAGGTGAACTACAAACCAATGGAGACAAACATTGAAGTAGAACCTACTTAAAAAGCAATAGTTAAATGAAGCATGAACACAATTTGGGTTTGGAGACAAATCTGTTTTACCTTGAAGTAAATTGGTGCCAGTTCACCCGTTTCTTTGGGCATAGGAATACACTCGAGATACATGTGCGGGTGTCTTTTTAAGTACAAAGCTGTTTCAAAAATAACCATGTCTTGGTCCGCTTCCCTAAACATTCTTACCAACGCTTTGCGGAATTTCTGCGAATAAGGAAGAGCATATAAATGAATCGCCCCATATATAATTTCGTCAATTTCCAATTCAATAGAGATTTTTATGCTGAAATTTACCTGCATTTCAGCCCAGACATCCTCATCTAGCTCCGTTGCACATGATTCATGAGACATGGGAACGATCAAACAATGCCCTTCAGTCAGCGATTGATAAGGTGGAACGCATAGGTAGCTCTATTTGGTAAATTAACAGTAACTAATCAACTTGGTTGGAATGAGATACAGAACTAAACTACGAATTAGTCTACTATACCTTCTCAGCAACGGACACAATTAAATGTTTTTCAACAGCTTTCCCGTCAAAGCACCACTGGCAGGTGTCCAGCACCTTCTTGTATTGCTTCTCCTGATCAAGGACGTCTTGCACTTCGCGCTCCTGTATTGATAAGGTGGAACGCATAGGTAGCTCTATTTGGTAAATTAACAGAAAATAATCAACTTGGTTGAAATGAGTTATAGAACTAAATTAGTATACTGCGAATTAGTATACTGTACCTTCTCAGCAACTGACACAATTAAATGTTTTTCAACAGATTTCCCGTCAAAGCACCACTGGCAGGTGTCCAGCACCTTCTTGTACTGCTTCTCCTGATCAAGGACGTCTTGCACTTCGCGCTCCTGTTCTTTTCTAGCTTGCTTAGAACTGCTTGCCTTATCAGTGAATACATCGTCAGCGTCATAATCCAACCCCGTTTTGGCTCCCTAAACATAAAAATTAGCTTAATTATTCTTAAGTTCATACGTCATTCAAGGAGGGGGTAACTACAATTATTTGTCAAAGACCTACTCACCTTTCCAGCCAGCCTTGCAAACAGGGCATTCTCATCTGCTGTCTGCTTGCCTTATCAGTGAATACATCGTCAGCGTCATAATCCAACCCCGTCTTGGCTCCCTAAAAATAAAAATTAACTCATTCATATGGAGGGGGTGGTTATAATTACTTGTCGTAGACCTACTCACCTTTCCAGCCAGCCTTGCAAACAGGGCATTCTCATCTGCTGCAGTATTCATCTTTTCCCTTTGGAACTGAAAGATTCAACAGAATTTTTCTTACGTCTTAGAATAAAATATTTTATGCCGTAAAAAGTTAATGCTTACCATATTTTTGAGAGTTTGCTTATCATCGTCAGGAAAGTATCGTACTCTTTGACCGTCTTTGTGAGTCTCCGTAATTTTATCTTTCCTACGCCCACGATCACGAGACGCAGAATCCATCATGACTTTCGTTACCACCTTCGTAGATTTTGTTTGCCCTTGAGATATGTCGCCTCCATTCTTAATGAAGTCTTGCCTAGCTGCTTCCGCCAGTGAAATTTTAGTCTTAAGTTCTGCGACCAAAGCCTACGGAAAAATAATGTTTAAATTAGAAAATTAAAATTAAGTCTACTGCTTCATCCAATACCAGTTATACGTTTCCTTACATCGTTCCCAAACATTTCAGCCTTCAAACGCTTTGCATTTAGCTCGTTCATCTCCTTGTCCGTGAGAACCTTTGGAGCTTCCTTTACTGGTTCGTCCGTCTCCATATCGGATGGCGGCGTTGATAGACCTTCGTTTTTTCTCTCACCAGTCGAGGTACTAGAAGTACGAATAAACTTTTCAGACGTCTTGTTACTGGTTTGATGAACCTAAAAAATAATAAAGCTCTTGAAAACGTTGTTGTTTTTATAACTCATATTTCATAACTAACTATTAGGCCATTACACTTTGTCGATGTTTATGTGATTGCGATTCTTTCTCCTCATTCCTAGAAGTTGTTGTCGACCCTCTTTCGGGCGATTCATTATTCTTTCTCCATCCCGATCTATGTTCACGATCCCGGTCACGGCTGCGACTTCGTCTTCTGTGATGACTCCTTTCATGCCTATGGCTTCTCGAACTACTAGAATATTTACTGTCATCTTCATCTTCGCTATCTCGACCAGGTCGTTTAAAACTTCTGAATCCTCTATCACGACGATCATGATCATCTTCGTTGCGTTTTTTGATTTCTTTCGCTTTCTCCTCAGCTTCCTCCAACATTCCAAGGAATCGCTCTAATGACTGAAAATCAAATCAAAATCAGATATATATTTTTTAGATGATGTTGTAAATTGTAGCGCGTCCAAATCAATCGTTAATTTTAAGATTTCACTAGACAATGTTTTACAACTTACACCATATCTTTCGCTAACAACGTCCTCTAAACTTCTTCCTTCCTCCTTAGACTGTTCTTTCGCTCTAATGAACGCTTTACGTAAATAACTTACTCCTCCATCTCCTATCAACTGAGGGCCAGTTTCCTGCTTTCTTTTCGAACTATCTTCTTCTTCAGGTAAACCAGACCCACCATCCTTCCAGTATGGGTTCAGTTCATTGACATGCTGTCCTAACTAGATAAATCACAAAAAAACAGAAAAATTGGGGGAACTTAACTCCCGTGTTTACGGGAAAATAAGGATTACGGATCCAGATTTACTTTGTCTATGGAGCTCTCTTCCCTCTCCCTCTCCTTCTGTTTCCGGCGTTCAGTTTTCCTCGAGTCATTCGAAAACGTCTGTAATGAAGATCCAAGAACATCCCATTCTGCTTGATCATTAACATTAGCTAGTTTTGGTTTTTTGAAACAGTCCTCTTCCGGAACGTCTTCCGTTTTACCAGCATTTCCTTTAGGCTTCTCCGGTAACATTGTTTTCGCCGAAGGGGGTTCCGCATTCGGTTTAGTCACCCATTCTTCTTCAGAGTCCGAGTCCTAAAGGATTTAAACAAATCATTTAATCTTGCTGAAGGGATGAAGGTCAAACTTTCCAATGCTATGGACTATGGACAAACCTCAGACTCGGAGGATGAGTATCTTCTGTGCTTTTTACTCTTTTTCTTATGTTTCTTATCCTTCGATTTCTTTTTCTTGTGGGAGGATGAATGCTTCGAATGTTTTGATGATTTTTTCCTCGATTTCTTATCCTCTTCTGAAGAGGTCACGTCCGAGTTATCAGAGTCCTCTTCGAAATCCATTTCCATGATTTAAAAATATACTCACCGGTCACAAATCAGTTGAAAAACGTCAAAAACCTAAGTCACTTTACAACTTCATATTATGTAACGCGAATGTGATTTCAATATGCACGTTAGTTTGTTTACAAAAACTGTTTGTGTAAATACGTACAGCAAGCTTTATGTGCTATCAGTATCAGACCGGACGAGATATTCTGCTCGTGAACGTGTGACTTAAACAAGTATTATAATACTACTCGTTTTCAAGTTGGCGCATTACAGAGGGAAATATCTCCATTGGACTAAATGTACGTCAGAAGACACCCTAATTGGAGATATTGCTGCTCTCTTCCCTTCTTTTATGACCACAACAGCCGACTCATAAGGTAAATATATTGTTTGGTCTTTCCTCTACAGTACAATCTAATCCGGCATCAATATTTGTCATTCTGGTCTTTCCCTATCGTTTCAGGAAGGTTAAGATTTGTTCTATTCTCATTTAATGACAAATTATTTTTGACAGTAGCCAAAGCCAAAGACTTTTGTTTAATGTGATCTCGGTCTAGAAGAGAGTTTAGAAGGTTTAAGATTATATTCAGTGGTTTTATCCTGTGTTGTCAATAATTAGAATTTTCGGAAGTAGCTTGATGCTGGTAAATCGTGATTAAAAGCTATAGTAAAAATATTAACGTTTAACTTCTGATCAAAGACTCGAGCTAGAGATAATGAGTCAATCTAGGGTGCAGATGGTGCGAGAGAAATCACGCATAACGGAAGATACTATTGGCTCAGCAGGTGAATCTAAATTGTGTATTGTGGCATTGTGAGCCACGTAAACGTAATTTCACTTCGACGATTACACTGTAATAAAATTCCGAAGAGGTTATGGGTTGAAAGTTTAGTGTTGAATTAAAATTAGTTTTGTTTAAATTGAATTAATATAATTTCTTTATAGCTCGGAGTCACCTCGGTAGAAAGCCTTCGAGATGTTTTGAAAGCCAGAGAGTCGGAAGCGGAGGAAAAGCTGACGCAACCAGAATCCGATAAGATCAAACCCAAAGATAAGGAACGTGGTAAAGATGAAGAGGGTGAGGAAGCTGATACAAAGCCTCAGGTTTATACGGACTCATCGACATTTTTGAAGGTATCTGAATCAGAACAACAATAATTAACCNTTTATACGGACTCATCGACATTTTTGAAGGTATCTGAATCAGAACAACAATAATTAACCAAACTTTTTACCCAGTTGTGTTTTTCTTAAATCTTATCTCATCTAATTTAATTTTGTCGCAGGGTACCCAATCCTCAAACCCACATAATGATTACTGTCAACATTTTGTCGATACTGGGCAAAGACCCCAGAATTTTATACGAGACGTTGGACTAGCTGACCGATTTGAAGAATATCCTAAGCTAAAGGAATTAATTAGACTTAAGGTAACGTCTTTACTCTACTTGGACTCTTAGGTGGAGTCAAATTAAGTTACCTATACCAGTTTTCATTGTTTTAATTAATTCAAACATGTATTAGGACGAACGCATTCGAGAAACAGCATCTCCTCCAATGTACCTCAAAACTGATCTCAGGAACTTTCCCTTAAGCTCACTACCAGTTAAGTTTGACGTTATTTTAATCGAACCTCCCTTAGAAGAGTACCAGAGGACTAGGGGTGTCACTGGCGACATTGATTTCGTCAACTGGGAGGAAGTAATAAACTTGGACATTCCAGCAGTTGCTGCCTCTCGGTCTTTTCTATTTCTGTGGTGTGGCTCCTCTGAGGGTTTAGATCTCGGAAGGCATTGCCTACGACGATGGGGATTCCGGCGTTGTGAAGACATTTGCTGGATTCGAACAAATAACACGAACCCTGGCCATTCAAAAAATTTGGAGCCCAAGGCTGTATTTCAAAGAACCAAGGTAAACAAGGAAACTTGTTTTTAAATAATATTCTGACTGTCTTACTTTGCCCCAATCCCCATCACTTGTTTTTAATTACAGGAGCATTGTTTAATGGGAATTAAAGGAACCGTAAGAAGGTCAACTGATGGAGATTTTATTCACGCCAATGTCGACATTGACTTGATTATTACCGAGGAAGAGGAATATGGGTCACTGGAAAAGCCTACAGGTACAGAATTCATTACAGATCATTACCCGCAACGAATTTCAATTGCACATCCATTTAATTCTTGTGATTCTTTCAGAAATATTTCATATCATTGAACACTTTTGCCTGGGCCGACGTAGGCTTCACTTGTTTGGCAGAGACTCGACTATTCGCCCCGGATGGTTAACGATTGGTCCACAACTGACGAATGATAATTTCAACGCAGAAACTTATGCAAGCTACTTTTCTCAAGGGAATATCACAACAGGTTGTACCGAAAGGATAGAAGCTTTGCGACCAAAATCTCCACCTCCAAAGATATCGGCCAATAGATCCTTCCGCGGTCGCCCAAGATAAATATATTATTTAAAATGCAGGATTGACATTTTTAACAAACTCAGACTTTACCTTGAACCTTCATCGACTAAAATCGTTAATGAATGACGCTCTTAATGACTTCTTAATTATCAGTAGATTAGAATATTTTATAAACGCTCTTTTAAATCCTTAAATGCAATATGCAATTTTATGTTAAAGCAATCGACCAACTCGATTTAAATGTTATTTTTTTCGATTTTCACCATTCTATGGTCACCTAATTAATTGTTTTAATGGAAAGAGGTAATTTACTTTAGGATTATACGATACAATAGTAGTTAGCACAATATATCACTTGATAAGTTTTCACTCCTTTACACTCGCTTAATGATTATCTTTCATAAAAAGCTTGACCTGTTTTTAAAATTATTAAAATTATCCACATTTTAAAGAGCCACTGTGATTTTAATTCAATTATAATACGGAGTTAAATCTTCGTCTAATGTTGATCCGCCGCAAATGTTGTTATACATGTCGCATCGTTTTCGTACTTTCATGTAATGAAATCCTGCCTCCTTCGTGGAGCTATGTTCAGTCCCTAAATTCTTTCCGTAGAAGCGGAAAACATCCTCCAAAATTGGAGCTAATTCTTCATTCATCATGTGAACAATTGTTAGGGGCAATAAGGTAGGTTGATTGTCTGCAATAGCTATCAAGTAATCAAAATGATCTTCATCCACTGCAACGTTCCGAAACCTCTCTCGTTTTTCGCTTAGCCTTTCTTTAGGATTTAATAAAAAGTGCTCTTGCTTCGTCATTTTAATAATGCATATAAAATAAGGAAAAATCAATAACTTACGCAGTTTGGCTTTCTTATGTTTGTTATGTTCCTCATCCCTGGTACCAATCCTGAAATCATCAAAGTCATTCGATGTTAAATTTTTTAGTCAAGTTTAATTCATTAGTTAATTCCAGTTACTGTGATAAATCGATTGATGTGAAGCATGGGCTGGAGTGATTCAATCCACGATATCTATCTTGCATATTAATTAAGCAGTAGGAGCGTAATACATAAGAATAGTATTGTCTCATCAAGCCCCCGAAGTTAAAATGGACAGAGTCTGAGTCCAGTAAGCTATCCAATGCTTTTCCTTGGTCGGGGATTCCAAACTTTTTTAGGGCTTCAATAGTACCGTTATCACTGTCAGTAAACCGTTGGATTGTCGGCATCTCTTCATGTTCTAACTCTTCCTCGTTAAGATTTGCGACGGCATTAATATAGTCCAAAAAAGCGTCTGACTTGGATATAGGACGTGGACCTTCTTCTGAAACAGTTTCTTCTTCTGCAACCGGTTCAGGTGGAGGTGGAGGTGGTGCTTGAGGGGGAGGTTTAGAAACAACAGGAGTGGGTGGTTTAGAAACAACAGGTGGGGGTGGTTTAGAAACAACAGGAGGAGGTGGCGTTGGCGATGGAGGAGGTGGAGTGGTACCCGGAGTAACAGAAGTGATTCCAATTTGTATTTTGCCTTTGGGACCAAGTGGACCAAAAACTTTTGTTTGCAACTTTCTTCCACGTGTCTCACTCTCTTTGGCTTCAAGAGGTATCTCTGTTTTAACTATCTGTTTTCCTTGAGGTGGTGGGGGCTGCTTTTGATCTGTTTTGGTCACTGAAGTCATGGGAGTTCTTTCATTTGGAGGCACTTTATAAACACGACGAGACTTTGAACTATCCTCAGGTTTTTGAGGGGGCTTTGAAATATTTGCTGGTGTTGTTTTTTCCTTCGGCACTATAACCCCAACCATTGGTTTTGGTGACTCTGACGTTGCGTCCGATTTCCTTTTTCCAGTGGGGTGAATTAACTTTGTCAGGAAACCTCCTCCAG
>JAANSQ010002436.1:0-11995 GCA_036850885.1 Lepidocyrtinus dapeste | reverse complement strand
CCATTGAAACCCTTGTCAGAGGTGGAAGAAAGCTCCTCCGCAGAAACAATTACGATCTCTTCATGTACTACCTATTCATGGGGACTATGCACTGTATCGAATCAAATTAAAAGAATGAAAATGTATTAAATCCATCTTCATATGGCCTTATCATTTTCCCATCCCTTAAGGACAAATCACTCCAGAATTTAGGAGTTCCAGAGAAGCAATACAATCTCGATGCAATAGCAACATCAATGAGACCTTTCAGCATAATCTCTAATTTTCTATGGTTTCATGGATTCCTGGATAAAGACAAAGAGTAATAAAAGCTACGCAACTGCGAATCTTATACTCCTTGCTCCGTTGCCCTCCCTGATGAAGATGAACATAAGCAAGGGAAAGCGTAGTAGGAGCCTAAGTGGAATTTTCCTTTTCTCAAATTAAAAGCAATCTTGATCATCTCCAGTGAAGCACTCTCCTTCTACTCATTTACAATCTTCTCTGCACACTCTACTAACGTCAGCTTAGATTTAGTCTTTAGTGTACATGGAGGGAAGACGGGATTGCTTGGATTGCTCCCCATTACAATTACAAATCAGAGAACTAAAGAAAATAAGAGTTAACTCGCTGAATAAATTTCCTTCCATTGAATTCATCATCAGTTTCTTCTTCCCTTTCGATAATACTCAAAATACTTGTTGTAACTCCAACTCCCAACATGAAACTTAGGCTATTGTAAATCTTAAAACTAGAAAACGCTGCAGGGGGCAGCTTAGCTCAGCAATGAATTGGAAATAGACTTTTAGAAACCTGCAGAGTCTCCCAGAGTAATTAAAATCAGCGTGATTTAATATAAACACTTTTCCAGTGCGTAGTCCAAAGTCCAACACCAAGCATGCTTTGAAGGAGGATTCATGCAGAAGTGAATTAAAGAAATTAGAGTAGTTACCTTAGCCTCCCATTCCATTCCAATGACGATGATGGATTGTAACGCGACTACGGCTATGCAAGATATAATCCTGTTGTCGTTTTGCCCACCATCGACGATTTTCAAGTCGTGAGCAGTGAGCAATGCAATCATAGACTCGGAGAAACCCACTACACAAAATTGTTAAGCATTTAGATAAATTTAGATACGCATATTACTTAATTGGTAAAGTGCTAATAAAACAGATCCAACAGTACATACCTACGTTCAGCGCAGCCATTCCAGCGTTTGCTGTTAATATGTTCAGATTAATTTGATTGAATTATTTTATTTTTCGTATTAAAGTGTGAAATGAAGGATTTCGTCGTGGGCACCTACCGAAACTAAAAACGACTCCTATTGATGCACCCCATTCGGGTCCGAGAGACCTTGAGATCATGTAGTAAAGACCACCTACAGGAATAAATAAAATTGATTTCTGCTAGATTGGGGCATTTTGATACTAAATTTTTTATATAAAATCATACCGGCGCCTACGGCACCATTAGTAGCTAAAGCACTCATGGAACAGGTCGTGATCCCAGTAACCACCGTAGAAACCGCAATAATAATCATGGAGTGTACTGTAAGCAACAAAGGTTGTATAAGTTCATGGAGTGGAGGAAACTTTTGACTCAATTTTGAGTAGACTTGAATCATCAATTTATTCTGCACTTACTAATGCCAGCATGAGCCACCATCCAGCTTAAACGAAGGAAAAGCATTACTCCCCAAATGTTCAGGAGGCAACGTACCAAGCAACCCTCTATCCACCCGAATTTGACTGCGTTCGGAGCCTCGTCCTCCTCCAAGTTTCCGTTAGATCCCTGTAGAAAGCACCACATGTAATATAACATTCTTTGTTCAATGAAGCTCCTCCAAATAATGCATAAAGCTGGAGTGAAGGAAAACCTGCGAAATTCTGAATTCATCATGAAGCTCATCAATTGTCGGTCTCTGGGCGGCTTGGAAGGACATAATATTCCTGTAATTTTCCACCTTGGGGAGGGCATCTTGCGTATAGTGATGTAAGCTCTTGCCATACAACCCAACTGTGGAGTTTGACTGCATGAAGTCATCCACCTCAGGCAAATTGGAACTCTTCCTCCGTCCTAGAATCCCCGCTAGGGAGAACTTCCGTACGGGGGGTGGCCCCGTATTTCCATGGGACATGGTTCCCGTTGCTGGACTATGATTTCTTCCTAAATTATTCGAAGTCACTCTAGCAAACAAACTTTTCTGAGAGCTTCGCCTGCCCTGCAGGTCACTTCCAGTCTCACTATCTCCAATGGAGGAAGCAGGCGACTGAGGGATAGTTTCCAGAGGATATGCGGTAACGAATGGACCTTGAAGTTCACTTCCTTCCTCGATTATCGTATTAATTGGATCTTTGTGACATCCTACGACCAGCGAATTAATCCGATTCACTCTAAAACGATAAGTGTCTGGGGATTGCTGAGTACTTGCACCACCACCACCACCAACGAGTGTACCACTCCCACCTTTACTACCGTCCATCTATTAAATTACCACATAAACAAATATATTTTTTCTCACACAAATACTCCAATAAACGCTCTCCAGAATTCACACCAAACTTCTAATTAATTTTAAATGGAAATTATAATCTTTTTAATTAAAAAGGTGCGAAATACTATTCTCCTTTTCTGAAATCGCAGATGCTACCGGTTTGTACCTTGGAGCAATACTATTCGCCTGGAGGGTCCTTGCCCAGAGTAAAAATTGCAATTTTAACAATTCCAACCTGGAACAAAAGCTTAGTCAGCTACTCTTTCATAAGCAAATGTGACTCCCTCTCAAACTAATTAAATCCAGAAGGAGTTCAGCTCCGTTGTAAAATGTAAAATCTTTGAAACTCCTCAAGCGTTAGGTAATTTTCTACGTAGTTGATATTAAGCGATAACGTAAATGATTCTACAAAATACCTGCGACGAATAACTATAATTCATGATGGGATATGTGTGATGTGCGCACGTGAAGAGCCCAGAAAAAAAACTAGGCAATTGTAAAGAATTATTAATGACTTGAGTTTTGAACAGAGCTTAATTACCACGAACATAATGGATCCCATAATTTAAGGAAGAAGACTTTGTCACAAAAGATTGAAAAGATCAACTTTGCCCCATTATGATTACATTAGTAGAGTTTTCTTTTGTTACTCATTTCTTATCGACCATGCATGCAACACTCAACGATTACGATAAGACAAAACACAATATCACGGAAATTTTAACGTTCTCAGTGTCACTGTTTTTTCCAGTATATTCATTTCCTCCAGTTAGACCATACCTAAGCTACTCTGGTTCTCATTGGCCTATTCAGTGTCATCCAGAACACAGATTCGCTGACTACTGACAAAGCCTTTGTCTGTAATCTGTAATGAAAAGCAAATACTTGAGAACTCTCACAATTGTAATTGCAAACATGACTTCTGCCAGGGAACAAAAAGTCTAATTCATATTGTTCTTATGTAGTTGTCATGCATTTTCTTTAGAAATGTGTAGCTAATAGCACAAATGTTTTCACCTTCACGAACATCTCTTGAATGAATACAATGTAATTGGACTAAAAAGCAAACTAATTGTGCTATGATTAAGCGGATAAAACCAAATTGTATTAGTGCAACTTGTAATTGGTAATCTTTTGGAAATATCGGAATATCAAAAGGGTAAAGTGAGAAAGGTTAAGCCTGTACATTGTTATGCAAATCGTTTTGACGCTCCTTTAGCTCCCTAGCATTAGTGATGCGCATCATATTAGCTATATTAATTTTCGTTGCTTAGAGTAATATTTGATTTATGATTAGTTCAGTAGAAACTTTGTGTATTGTGGTGATTCCTGGAAATTAACGACAACAATTACACATTTTGTTATCATAATGTTCATGCCGTTGGAAATGTAACAGTATTCAGCTTTATCTCCTCGAGAAAATGTTATCGATTTTTCCTAATGGCCAAAGTAAAATTTAGTTCAGCTCTTGATGACACCATTTTTGTTAGTTTAATACTAAGATTATGATTCAGCTAATTTTCCACTAAAAGTCTTGGAGGAAATTAACATAACAATAAACATTAAAACCTTTAGATATCGAGGGAGGCATTAGCTTTAAAAAGAATTTTGATTGAAAGTTCTGCGCTATAGCAAGTTATTCACGTGCTAATTGTGCTACAGACGGTTCTAATTAAACACAAGCTTCCGTACCTGAACCCTGATCTAGAAATTGTTAACACTTGTAATAAAACGACTTACCTTGATTACTTAGCCCCTCCTATAGGACAAACACTCCAAACTATATTTGGAATCACTCTCTTTGGTTTGTAAAATAACTAGCTTAAGTTAAAAATTGGTCTGACTTCTATCAATTTAAAAATTCTCTTGCATCTTCTTCTGCACCAAAAAGTAAAACTAAAGTTTAAAATTGAAATTATTATTTAAAATTAAAGTTTGCAGTGTCTGCGAGCCGCAACGTACGTGAGAGACCTACGGCTACTGCAAATACTGAGTTAGTTGCATCCTTGCGGATCCCGACAACCACATCGGCAACAAGCCGTAAAATTGTAAAGTGTATAATATTTTTAGAATCGCCTTTCACAAAGTCCAAACCAACACCAGGAGCAACAACATGCTATTCAATGTCCCCCCCCAAAAAACAAAGTTGAAGATAACCAAGGAAGAGGACTCCTTGAAAGTTTATGTAGCAATTGTCATTGGACTAAAGATGAGATTATGAAAAGACGGGCAGGGCTCTAGCATCGAGAAACTTTGTCTTAGCAAAGCCTAATTGAATAATTATGCAGATTGCAGGATTTCGTTTATGAGATATAAAAAATTTGAATGAGTTTTGGACCTTACAACCTACATCCACATTATTACATGCCATTCATAAGCAGCCAAAATGTCCCAGTGTCTCCGATCAGACTTGCGTACTGAAAATGTTGCTAAATTCTTCAAAGGAAAAATAATAAAATGAGCTATTTTAAATAAATATGCAGTCCAACTCCAAACAAAAAGAACCCATGACTTTAAAACGCAGAAAGTCTCCGAAAGACAAAGGACTGAGACTGATTTGTCTGTCCCGTTTTTAATGTTTAGCTTCCTCATATCAACAACAAACACATTTTATGACCCGTCAGCAATAAATTATGCATAGTTAATGAAACTGATACGGATGAATGAATGCTTCCAATTCAATAAATGGAACAAGTTAACACATGATAATTCTCTGACATTTGTAATCGCATGGAGTTTTTATTAGGTATCAGGTATTATTGCAAGATATCTGGATATACACAATTTTGGGATGAAGACGAGAGCTAGAGCGTAGCGTACTGTAGCGTAAAAGGGTTAAAAATTTACTCGTTTTTTTCAATGTCAATAATTACCATATCATATAATGCTGTTAAGTATATATTTTTTTGCAACTAGATAAATAATTGTAGTTTTTAGTGTAAGCTGCAGAAAACAAAGTTTAATTATACTTAGTCTAGTGTTACTCTTTACTGTAGTTTAGTCTTGCAGAAACTATTTAAGTAGGAGTGTACAGCATACTAAAAATACCTAACGCTCTTGACAATACAAACGCTGCGCTTAGATATAATATGTCCATGAAATACACAATTATTTTTTAAATTACACGTGGAAAACAAACTCTGTAAAGTAGAAGCCCGTAGGTTCAAAATTCAGTTACTACAGCTTACAGCTCAAAAAACCCGAACATTAAGTCTGAATTTAGTTTGAAGTATTTTGTTCGCGGTACTTATCCTATCCGTCTTTTTGTATCTGCACTTTTCTTTCAGAATTCTCAACAAATGAAAGTGTTCACTAAATCACCGCAATTTTTGCAATTTGCAACCCTTTGAAAAAATCGATTGGGTTATTGAATTATGGATAAGAACAAAGTTTAGTTTTGGTACGTCTCAATACACAGGCCAAGGAAGAGATCTTAAAATCTAGATTTGTTGAAGGGATATAGCCAGCGTAATTACTCGTTGGTCAGAAAGGGTTTTGTGTGCCATGATCTTTAGTTAATTTTAGGCTTCGTAGAGCTTTTAATTACCCATTAAAATTAATTTATGAACCTATTTCCTCTAGAAAATAATTTGTGAGCTTATCTAGTCTTATCTTAAATATGGAGTGGAAAGTGAAGGAAGTATAGGTGTATAGGCTATTTGTCCGTTACATTCTTAGAGACGATTACGTATTCAAAATTCAAGTTTAAAATTCAAAATGGATGACAACGACAAAACGACATGACCTTTGAGTAACTTTAGGCGGAGATTCCCTAACTCATTGTTGAAGTTTAGACGAAATTAGTTTTAATGACTGTAAATTTGTAGACATGAACACTCCAACACTCCCTCTAAAAAATTGCCTCCCAAGTGGTTACGTACAACTTGAATTTTAACTTGGTGAATATTTCTAAATTAGTGCTTCAAAAAAATAGCCTAATTTATGAATTATCTCTAGGTAATACAAATAATAGATTCGAGACGCAGTATAAAAAAATCGATTGCGTTGACTAATGACTAAAAGTATTGTGATTCCATCGTAGATATTCATAACATGTTAATACATTCTGCATGTACACTTCATATAAAAAGGGGAGTACTTCCAAATAGTAAGCCCAATAATTAGCTGTACAATATGAACATATTTTCCTCGATCAGAGAAACCTTACACTTGCAATATAATACAGTAATGTACATACATATAGTCTAGTCACTAGTATAAATATAAAATTTGAATTTAAAGAGCTAAAACACTCCTAGAGAAATCAACCGTAGGGGAGATTAGACTGAAAGATCTCATTCGGATGACTGTGCTGGTTGGCACTAATTTCCCCATTCTTTTTCCCGCATTGCTACAAGAAACAAGGAAATTAATTAGGTTAGTAATACATTATGCAAATATATTCTCAATTTTGTAAAATTAATTAGTCACTATAAATTATACCTCCTGTCTCCTTTGCCACACTTGCATGGCCTGTTTATACTTTTGAAACTCGTGACACCACTCGGCATACACCTTCTGGAAGTCTGAGGCTTGGGTGGGAGCCGCACACTTTTGTATTTCTACGGTGACGTTGTACGAGCACAGCGTGAGGGAGATGTCTTTTTCTTCGAATCTTAACTGCCACTGTCCGCCATCAGTCTCGCTTACGCTAAGAATCACCAAGCCCCTGTCGGCGGTGAGGACGTGCTTTTCCGAACTGTTGAAGAGAAAAAAAGGATTTGTAAATCTAATCCTTGAATCAATTCTCCAAATTAAATTTTCTGCTTACCTGTACTTAATTGCTTGTGGTTGATTAGGATTATTTTGACTGGTAGATGGGATGTGATACCATTTGTACGGCTGAGAAACGTAGGAGGACGAAGTGTGACCTGGCAGGGAAACGGAACACTGTAAATGTAAGCTCTGGCCCCAATTTGCTACGACGCGCTTTTGCTGTGAGCAACGCCGACAGTTACATACGGCTCCGTTGCCCCCTACGCTTTGAAGTAGACTGTACAAGAAGAAATATGTCATTAAAATACATCAAAGGGTTTTTATTGTAAATAGACACACTCCACTTGAAATGTTTACTCCAGTGAGATCGTTAGACCTACCCAGGGGCGTGTGGTTTACATATTCCCTCCTTGGTATCCCAACCACAGTATGGGTCACGCACACAACGGACGCAGTTATCATATCTAGCTCGACATGGGTTCACGCCGATTTGCCTGACTCTGTAGTCAGAGCCTACGTATATTGACTTGAACTGGAAAAAATGAGACAAAATTCACTTTCCAGCTATTCCAAAACCAAAAATTTAAAAACAAAATATGTATGCAGACTTACAGCAGGTGAGATCTCCATAGCCCTGATAGGCTCGGGATATGTCCCTTCCAAAATATCTATCAACTCCGATTTACTTTCTCCTTCTTCGTCCCTCCATTGTACTATCTTATAAATTTTTCCTTCGTCTGGAAACCAAGATAAAAATTTTTTTAACAGAAAGAAAAAATATTATGATTTTCTGGTTAAAAGTAATGACCGTATAATTACTCGATTAACTTAAAAAAACTTACGGCTTCCGACGAAATAAACTGCATAATAATCAGAATCCCCAGTCTGGCGAGCTAACGGGATGGGAACCTTCTCCACTACCAAATGCGTAAATGTGAGATCTTGCAAGAAGAAGATTGGTTTTCCAGTGTCATGAGAAACGGCCTCGTCCATGAGGGGATGGGAGCGTATGAAATTCAACACGTTATCTGTACAAAAAGTAGAATAATTACGAGAACTAGGCTAAATGATGGTTCCAGGCTAGGCAGAACTTTTCCTTACCTGGAAGGGTCTGGGTGTCATTAACACATTCTCCTGGTCTAGGCTCTGGAACTTTAGAAGAGAGCACTGGAAGCCATGCCGAGCTAGAGGTGGCTTGTTCCTTGAACTTTCCTCTGAAAGCATCTTGGATCGCGTCCAAAGTGAAGACGCACACTGCAGATCCCTGAAATCCTGACCCTACTGTAGTGAAAATGGCATAGAAACGGCTATCATCTCCGGGAACTCTGTATATGGACTCTGAAATAAAGAATATTTTTTTTCAGGAATAAGCTCCAATCTCATTTTTAGGTTCACGTTATTTCAAGAGTGCTTACGAATTTCGTTGAAGTAGAATGGATAGTCTCCAGGAATGGAACAATTAAGCCTAGCTTTCAAATAGGTGGCCCAGTTATTAACGAGGATGTTCTTCCCTCCGGTATCTCTCTTACAAACACGCGCTACTCTGGAGTAAATATTCTTCCCACAGTTCATATACTCCACGGCTGGCTCGCGGAAGAAGAAGTAGACATATTCTCCGATATCATATGATCCCACAAAGTTTGGCTCTGAAAATTTTCAAAATCATAGAACGTGCTACTTGTGTTACTTTCAAGAGTTTCACGGAAATTCCTTTACACTAGTATACTTACTGTCTAGCCATTTAGAGTCGTATTTGAGTGTCCTCTTAAAGTTATACTTCCTTTCCCGTGTATTCATGTCATACAAATCTGTGCGGAAGATCACAGTATCGGCTTTCGTGAACTCGGCGTTCGTTCCACTGAAATTAATCAAGCGATTTATGTAATTAAATGCTCATTATCATATCCAGTTCAGTCAACGTTCCAATTAGGCTTTGGTCTGGTAGTACCTGTACAGTCCCGGCAAGTTATCAGGGTTGCCGTTTTCAACCCAAATGGCAGTAGAGTTGTCATTTGGGTCATAAGGGCATCTCGCAGTCCCTTCACCAATCCCCGGCACGAAAGTTTGCCTCGGGAGAGGAGTCAGATTCCACTGTAAAAATAAATTACAATTTTACACCACTGGAGACATTCAAGGAAAACTTAATTTCATCCCACTCAATTACTCTGCACAAATGAAGAACACAAAAGCACACGAAATATTTCAAAAGACAAATACAACTCCCACGAGACGAAACCAACATATCCAAAACTATTCAGGAACTTTTTACTACTTTCCAAGCTTTCAGTCCTGATCTTTTTAAGCAATAAAATGAAAATGTTGAAGGATTGTTGGGAAATGGAAAATCGACGAAGAGTCCAGTTTTTTTTTTATATTCTTACATCGTTATCCAGAAAGGATGAAATCTACTCCGGTAGATGACAGTAGTAGAGCAGCAGGTAGCACAGCAGCAGAAGTCACAGAAAGCGCACAAAGACAAAGAGAAAAGTGGAAAGTTCACAAAGTTACACCCTTCAAAAAGTATATAGTATTTAGGTCAGAGGTTAAAGTGTCCTCNTATAGTATTTAGGTCAGAGGTTAAAGTGTCCTCACACTGAGTGTTTTGTTGTTTTAGATTAAAATGTAAAAAAATTGTAAGGAAAGCAGTGTCTTCGCACAAAATTATGGAAGCGGTAAAGAAAGCACTAAATAAAGCTTGATGAGAGTGTGTGATATTCAGGTGCATCAACAAATATCAACAAGTACTTCAGTCACAATCACAATTAAGATTCCATAATTATAACTTTACTAGAAATTGCGAAAGTGTTTTCAAAGAGCTTACATTGATAACCCAGTCTTTGGGGTTGTGGGCGTTGGTACCACAAACGTACAACCTACTTCCGTCTCCTACTGACTGAATGACGCGTACGTGGTTCCTACAGTCGAAATCCTGGAAAACGAGAATTTGTCTTAATACCGCTGTCCTGTCAATTTAGACTTATACTTTGACGTGGCATATGGGATTGACATGACATATTTTCTATCTTTCTCAAAGAAATCTTTTTTAATGGAATCTGAAAATGGAATCCGAGCTGAATAGGTTTTCTAGGATCTTACCTCGGATTTTCCTTTGGATACGCAGCTCGCTGGTCCCGTAGGGTTCATCACGAGTGCATCTTTCTGTAATTTTACGAGCAAAATATTAATCTTTATAGCGACATTAATCTTTTTAATTGCCCAATGAGAACATTAACCCATTCACTATTGTATCATATGAGTATCGAGCATATTTTAATGAAATTCTGGTAGAAATTACGCAGCAAATTTACTCAGGAGCCTGTGCTTAAGAACGTAATCTGGAAAAACCATTACATGGGCTTATGTCCAATGTTCAGGAAAACAAATGCTTTCACGCGGAGACCTCGTATAACCAGAGAAAACTTTCACTTCCTTCCTTGTTTACTTTGCTCAATAAGAATTCAACGGAAACGTGGAAACTAAGTAATTTACATTTTGTACTACTACAGCTTCGCTCAAAAACAATGCGGTAAGACTTGGGAATGTATCATATTTATTAATTAATTACAAAGTTGCGCAATTACAACATTTCACGGAATAAATTCACGTTGTTTCAAATCTAACCCTTTCCATGTAAAAATTATTTTTGAATTTTATCTTCAAAAAAGATTAAAGGCCTTTGCACTCTAATTTATGTTATTCAATTTATGTCTTTTGTATTCTGGGTTGGAAATGACTTTGTAATTCGTATTATATAGTAGTGCGTAATTAAAATCTAATAAATTTCTACCGTAAACTCATTAAAACTCTTGATCAGAAGATACAATAAACTTATGTTCATAATGCGTTCATTGAACCAAAGCGATAGGTATTTTGAATAAATTAACAGTCTAAAATGCTGGAAATCATAATAATTAATTCAATGTATCTTACCTTGCAATCCATGTGACTGATATTGCTTAAGTTCACCCGTATTATCCTGTCCCTGTAATACAAATACAAACAACGTTTTAAATTAGTTTTAACTTAAATGTCTCCGCCAAATCAAAAATTATTTTAAAATCAGCCATTTTTCGACTGCCTTTACTGGTAACTTCCCGTCATTCATTACATATGCGATTCGAATCATAAGCCAAGATAAATTTTGAAGCTGAAGTCTTCAATGGAATGTCAATGACAGCAAGAATTAATCCTCCAATGCCACCTCCTCTGGTTACTCTTCATTATTGGTTACAACTTCTGGAGCTACATGTAGTTAAATTAAAGAGAAAGAAGTAAATCCGGTGGAAAATGACAGCGCCGCTGTCACTCCCTTGACTTCTTAAAACTATTGAAGATTGAGAAGTTCTTGTTGATAAGTAGTCTCCATTCTACGAGAGAATTCCTACTTTTACAACTTTCCTTTTTGTTTTTCGTAAGTAGTGCAAATGCATTGGAAATTTCAGCCGACTTAAAAATAGAGAAGATAAACCTAAAAATCCTCACAAATGAAGCATCTTTTTGGAGCTTTATAGCTCACGCAAAAATTGAAAGCTGCTTACACTTCCTAAACTTTCTTTTACTGTCAGCTATAACTAACTTAAGAAGATATAAGGAATCTTAAAGAAAATAAGTGAAAAGAGAAAGTAATGATACGATCTCTATAAGGATCTGGGGAAGAAAAAAATTAAAAAAGCTTTTACTTTTTTTCTCTTGTGCTTTCTTGTAAATTTGGTGGTAGTGAGCAAAAGCCACAGTATTAAAACATTCAGTGTAAAACAAAAGGGAAAGTCTAGGAAGAAAATTGAAAAATTAGTAGAGAAA
>JAANSQ010002435.1:0-11996 GCA_036850885.1 Lepidocyrtinus dapeste | reverse complement strand
GTGGTTTTGGTACATCTTGCGAAACACAATTTCGCAAATCAATTTACAATGGCTTTTGACTTTCATGCAATATTTTCCTACGTGCTGAATGGCATGCCTCTTGCATCTACATATTTGAATTATGTTGGATTAAAAGGAAGATCGAAATTAAGTATCTATGAAAAATTGAAGGTTTTCAACAGTTCAAACGTTTTGCATTTACGCTAGTGTCTACAAAGATTTGTATGGTAATTAATAGCTTGAGGAGGCAAGCTAAAGTAGTGAAAACAAAATCACAAATATAAATATGTAATTACATCACTTGATCCAAAGAATAATCACGTTGATATGAAAAACAGAAATGCTTTAAAATAAAATTATGAGGTGTTCTAATCTAATACACTCCAGAATTTTCAAATTATCTGAAAAGAAAGTAGCCACAAAATAATCAGTTAAATTAAAACAGTGTGTAATATTTTTTATCATTATCAAGGTCATCCATTGATCTAAAGAGAATTAAATTATTTCAGAGAAGCTGAACATCTACTAAAGGCATAACCCTCCATTGTTTTTGTTCGGCGTTGGCTGTTCCAATGCGTTTAAATATAACTGCTTAACTATATACACAACTGTTGGCTCTGGCATTGTCTAACCAAAGACAGCATATGACTACTAGACATTTCCTCCAATTATCTGCTACACAGCCTGAAGGCATTTACTAATATAAACAACCTAAGCAATACATTTTAATTCATACTCCTGCCGTATGGAAGGAATCACATACTGAGACGTTTTCCTGACACCCCGACTTGACACAACTTGAAATGGCACATATCTGTAAAGCACAAAAAAGCAAACGGTACAAAATTGTTGAAAAGCAGCTCAAGAGAATAAGCAAATGCAAACGATGTAGACGAAGCCGTTATTCGGCCATCCTATTCAAATGGATCGATTCGTAGAAGAAAGCAGAACCGTCCACAAAGTACAGTAATTCAGTCGACTGGAGGTTTCCTTTATTTTTATACAGAATTCTCTTTGAACAAATATTCGAGCATTAAGTATAAAGGAGAAACTTTTCTCTTTAGAAATAATATTCTCGCTTGAGCGTGCGGTGTATGATGATGTGAGAGAAAGGTCGGAAGTATTGTGTTCGGCTAGATTGAGAAACGGAAATGGGGCGTTCCGAGAAACGCAAGAAAGAAAACAGGAAACAAATTCTCTTGCAATCCAAGTTCTCAAATCGTTCAAAAGTTTCATATATTTTAAGCAAAAGCCAGCATGCATCATATGTATAACATCTACATGAAGCAACGTTTTTTGCATTGTTTCATCTTATGCGCCCATAGTATGTACTTTTATTTGTAAACTTTAGCTGGCTAATATATTAACTAAATCTATCCATTAATTTTTAAAGAAGAAACTTGACTTACAGCCATCCCGAGCCCTTTTAAGATTAGGGTAGTACAGGTATCGCATATACCCTTCCGGCATCACTCTGGAGCTTCCGTCCGCAGAGGAGCGCACATAGTCATCAGACAACCCTCGCAAGTCTCTGCTGGGATAGTCTATTGCTGCTGTTGCTGGGCCATTTGTTGCTAATAGCCCCACTTGCCTAGACTGTAGCTGTCGAATGCTTTGCAACTTGCTTAGATCTATTCCTCCTGAAGGACTGCTTTGACCTCTCATCAATAAATTATAAGCTTCAGGAGAGAGATCTAAGCGGTATCCAGAATTTTTTAGCTCAGGCGCTGTATCAGCCTGATGATTGACAAACAGAATAAGATACTAGAACGCACTTTTCGTAGCTTCGTCATAAAGTAATATCGTAAAACAAACATGTAAACTTCATTCGTTATTTAAAAATCATTTTCATGAAATTTTCATGCGATAAGATTTTGTAAATGGGGTTTGACTGATGGCGATTTTGTTTGGAGCCTACAATTATAAAAGGTTTTGACTTCAACACCTCAAGTAACATAAATATACATAATAATTGAAAAGCTTTCTTTATTACACCAGCTGCTTTGGATTATTTTCAGGAATCTTATTCAATTTTCTTCGAACTTGTACTTTTCATGTTTCTTCCAATCTTAATGAAAGTATTCACTAAAATATTAAAGTGAGCTTACCAAATCTTTGTTTGGTGAACCAGTGCCTGTAAAGCCGGCGGAGTCTCTCATTGGCACCCACGCATCTTCTTTCCCATTTAGGAGATTCGGTAATGGTGCTCTGTCGATAACTGTAGTGATACATTTGACAATCACTCAATCATTAGGCTAAGTTCAGATTTTGGACTGCTGTCAGTTTATGAATGGATTTAAATACTTACGTTGATCTCTATATGAATTATCTGCATCGTTTCTTGAATTCCAGTCTGCAGAGCTAATCCCACAATGCACAAGAGTAAGAAGTCGGAAGTAGAGCAAAATGGGAATTATGAAATAGGTTCTTGTTTGTCCTGACACCAACATCACGAAAAACAGAACAAATTAAAATTCAAACTAAAGTGTGAGTATTTCAAATGTGTTAATATGTTATTCGCATCATTTAAGCGTAAACCATTCAGAAGTTTCTTTTTTCAAGACGAAAAATTAAACGTACTAAAAAACTTGCAGGATCTGTTTCACTTCACTAATTTCAATTGTTGTCTGGATAAAAATGCGGAAACTAATTCTGCTTTTATACTCGTGTGAATATGTATATTTCATAGCTGATGTTGTTTTTCTTAAATTAAAAAAACCCACACATTTTAAGCATGGAACCGTACTGAAATCTATGTCTTATGACTTTTACTTATGTCTTCATTCTTAAACAAGTTATATAAATAATATGTATTTCAAATTCCAAGTAAAGCAGTTATCTTTTTAGAAAAACTCACAGCGTCTTATTCTTATTATTTTCTTCCTTCCTTCAGAACAAATCCCGCTGGGTTTTTCACCTTGTGGCTTTGTGTGTAATGGAATTGCAAAAATTAATTAATTTTTCATCAGGTAAGCACGTATTATGTACTCCTACTTGAGTTTGCTTTCATCAGGGAATCAGTTAAGACAAATTAAAATACATTACACAAGTAGGTTTCCTTGTGGTTCTACTGTAGTTAAAAACTCAACATTTACAGACATAAAATGAAGTGGTATTCAACTGAGCCTTGTATTAGGTTGTATGTAGTTCCCCTCCAGATTGAAGTAAATTTTGAGATACTAATATTTGTACTTAGGTCGGAGTCTATTAGTAATCTCTACAATAAAATGATTTTAAAGCCAACTCTGTATTCGCGTTTTACCCAAATGAAACCACATAAAATACTTTCCAACCTACGCAACAACGCTTAGGTCAGCGCAGTGTGTCATCGTCATTTCATCATAGGACATTTCAATTTCCTTTATATTATAAAAATAAGATACACATACCTAGTAGAGGCTTAGATAAATAATTCTATTAGGATTTTCGGGAAATGATCTTAGCATTTATCGAAAACGTATCGACCCAAAGAAATACTCCTAAAATTAAGCTGTTATTATATTGAAAGGTTTATCTCTAAAATGTTTGGCAAGGAAAGAAATAGAGTCAGTAAAGAAAATATAGTTAGTACAAAAGTTTATCTGCATTTATTTGAATGAATCTATCAGGAGAGGTGCATAGTCACTTAACTTTATTTACGGTTATTTGATTGATTACAGCATTGCAGGACATTTACTGGGAAAGCATCTTGAAAACTCGTGTGAAATGAAATGTTTCAGTGGTAGCAAGGCCCGACTGGTACAAGGGCAAGGGCTACAAAAAATTACAATGAAATATGATCAAAGTATTTGCTACATAAGTACATACAACAAAATGCAAATGCATTGTATTCTAATGCATATTTAAAACATAGTAATAATTTACTGTTAAAGGATTTAATTCGTCGGTATAAATACGCCCAACGCACTAAGCTAAAACTTTTGTATTATTTTAATAAGATTATGACTTCGATACATTTATGTCTCTGGTACGAATGCACTTTTTCGTGATGTCATATAAACAACTATGCTTTTTATTACCAAAACCCAAGTCACATTCTTTGCCATTTTTCTCATGCAATGTCTTGTGATACATTAAAAAGTAGGCATCGGGTTGGTAGTAGGTATACCATCGCACAAATAACTACAAAGCAACTCAAGACGTTGAATAGAGAAAGACAAGTTAAAAGAAAGTATCCAATAGAGATGTATCAGCTCGTATAAAGGATGATGACGTCCTGAATGCATGACAAAAGAATATTACCAGTTCATATAAATGATAATCTATCGCTATCGCTTTAATAGTATACATTGCACTGAATACCTTTGATTTTTGGTGTATATTCCATTTCCCAAAAGCAATTTTATGCCATAATTTTTGATAAACTGCCTGTCTAGCTCACGCTAATAAATAAAGAGGAACCTGGACCATGCACTAAGGTATAATTTTTCTGTTTCATGTCACCAAGCTTGACTCTAACACTAGCATTTTCTTATCTTTTGTCACATTTGTAGAAAATTAGTTCTCATTTGTTAGAAAGGTACGCGAGGAATAAGTCTCTGCCGTTTCTTTAACAATTCATTTCATGGCTGTTTAGTTTCATCAGAGGTTGGTTAGGAATCCTCCTTACGATAGCAAAGTAGCAAATACTTGTCGAGCAAACAGAGCTTCAGTAATGTCTGAGGAAGACGAGGAAGGAGAGGAGTTCTTCGAGAGTAACGAGTTCGAGGAGGAGGATGAGGAATACGAAGGAGAAAGTCCCGTGATTTCTGAACGCAGGGCTTCACCCGCTTCGTACCATTTTAGGCCGTCTAGTCTAAAGCTCTCAGTATGGGACGTAGAAATTCCAGAAGGTTACACTTTAAGAATCTTGGACCTTTTAATTGACCCTGAAGAAGACGACTTTGCCAAACGACTTGTCAGAGATGGAAAACTGGGGATCCAGGATGTTTATGAGATAATCGATCCGGATGGACATATCGTTGGCTCCAAGGTCTTACCACATGCTAAAGAAGCATACCTTGAAGAAGTTGCGTTGCATGAAGCAGAACAAAGAAGAAAGTCTTCGTCGTTGTTTTCAGGTCTCACTGATTATACTGACTCTCAAAATCAGGAAGAACCAATTGACGGCGAAGACGAAAAACTGGAGGAAAAGACAGCCAAAGTTAAAAAGTCCTATGGGCTTCTAAGAAACCCTAGAACCGTCGAATCAATTTACAACCTCATTGAACCTACCCGAGAGGATGAGTTCAAAGCACAAGTTGAAAATCTTAACAAGCAAATTGGTGATACACAACACCGAATATGTTTTGAGCATAAAATGAGGAAAGTGAAGAAAGTGAAACGATTTCAACTGGAGCGAAAGATCATTCTGAATGCTGTCACAGAGTTGGGAGTTCTGTACATTCCTGGTAACTTTCTGGATCCTATAGTGGGGTAAGAAAGTGATACAAATAAACTTTGCCGAAATAAATAATCCAGCTTACATAAGTAGATCAATAGTTTAAAAAAAGAAGGCTATTTATACCAAACTAAAAGTTTTGACTTCTTTAATAGGAGAAGGATTGAAGATGCAGACCTTCCTTTTATTCTAGAGACGTTGAAAGAAATACCTGAAAGTCAATTTACAGGCTTCAATCTGGCATATAATAATATAACAGACGAAGGAATAGCTATTCTAGCCCCATTCATTCAGGTACAAAAATATAGATTAATGAAGCTAAATAGAGACGAATCCTACAGACGCCTAAACTCCATCCATCAAAATGCGTTTCTTTGTATTGATTAAAAAGGAAAGGCCTTCGATTGTCCATCTCAACCTTTCCCACAATGATTTCACCGCAAACGGTCTCTATACTCTTGTAACGTTCCTAATTAACCGTCGTTCACTTCAGACGTTTAAGATTTCTGGAGTGAAAGTGGGCGATGAAGTAAGAAAAGATATGCTACTAATTTTCACACTAATTTTCAAAAAAAATTCAGTAGCGTAAGCTTCTTTAAAAAAGATTTTCAAATGACATGACATGAAACAACATGTTCATGTTCTACTTTATGACGGAAATGGTTCTCAACTCTAGGCACAATTATTACAAGAAAACAATTTCGCACCCGGCTTAAATTAGATACGACTTTAATAAAGCCCACTTGCATTACAATTTGCAATACTTTTACTTCCTAGGGAATTAACTCAGTCACTTGTTTGTACATGTGTGGAAAAGGACCGAGAGATTTAGATGTCAGTGAAACAGATATGACAATGCCTGGATTTCAAGCGCTCTGTTCGGCATTCCAGGCAGTGGATGACGATCAGGATTACCCCAAATTTCTTTCTACGTATAAACTACCTTTCTCTTTGGGTGAGTGAGCCGCTGAGTTTATATCCCACCACCGAGGCGAACATTTTTTTTTATACATAACATTTCCTGAGCCCGTGTATTAGCAGTAGTAGTCCTTTAAAACATGGTAGATTCGCATGAACAACTAAGTTAGATGTCATTGTAATTAGCGGGTACATTTATTCTCCCTTTGCTATCATTATAATGGTATTCATTTGCCAAAAATAATTAGAAGAAAGAATAAAAAATAATACGCCATGTTTTATTGAAAATCCTCGACCGCAAAACACAAAATGTTCAATACATGCAATTTGTTATACTAATATTTATTCTAACTTTGTTTTAAAGAGACCTTAGCGAGATTGAAACTGGAAAACCACGAATTCATCAAATCCCAAACTTATCATCGACTTTGTCACAGCCATTTTGAGCTGGTACCACCCAAGGATAAGGATCGTCGATTGCAGGAAGTATACTTAGATGATATGATAATTTCTGCTGTGTTGTTTTTTGAGTTGGATAAAGATAGATAAAATTCTTTGTAATTTTAAAGATCAATCAGAAATACCAAGAGGAGAATATTGAATTAGAGAAGACCGAAAAGTCGACTTCAATAAAGGATGCATTGGCCCCGCTACTAGATGATTCCCTTCCAGCAGTAATTTTAGGGGGCGGGGATAGTAGAGAAAGTTTGGACCTGGTTGAAGCAGCCCAGCTTTCTAAATCAATTCATGAACGGTCCGTGACTCTGCCGGGAGTTGATAAAATTATAGAGGAATACAAATTCTTTCATGACAAGGGTTGCAAAGATGAGGAAAATGGTAGACCTGTAATAGTCTGCCCCAGTCTTTACAGTCTTGATGTGGACGAATTCATGGAAGAAAATGATACAGACACTGCAAACCGGGAGAAGCTTATAGCTAAAAAAGCCTTTCGACATGCGAATCCCGCATACATGGATGAACTGGTAGAAAAAGCATCAAATACAGGGATTGACGTGCACCCAGATAATAAAGATAGAGAAGTTGCAGACAATCTAACAGCTCAAAAGGCTTCGGTTAAGTTCATCCGGGAAACAATCGCGGAAGCTGGTGCGATTGCAGGAATTACAGACTTCACTCCACAGAGTGACATGGCCCAAGTGCTTTTCCAAACGATTCTGGAAAATGCAAAACGATTTTTGCAAACCGACACTGAAGGAGGGGGTGAAGATCTAACTGAACCTGAGCTAAGAACGATTTGGGAACATTCGTTGAAAATAACGCAAAAAATATTTCGACCCAGTGTCCCCGCTCACTGCAGAATTACTGATGATATCATGGAAGTGTTTGTAGAAGAGTTTATGAAAATATCATGCGGAACCTTTTACAAACTTATACAAATCCCGTTTTTTCAAGAGTTGTTTGAGACGGCAGCCACCAAGGGGTGTATTGAGACTAGCCACAACAGGAAACAGACAACGTCTGAGTACATTGCTGCTCCGCTGGATTTATCTTACAATGAATGCGTACGAGACGTTGTACTAAAGTTTTTGGAAACAGTAATTATAAGAGCTGCTGATATTATTGCTGTCGGAGATCCCTACAACATTCGACAACTAGATGGGCGCAATTCTGAAGGAGAACAGATTTGGCCATCAATAGTTGACATTAAGGAGGAACAAGTGGAACCACTAGTGGACAAAATGTTTGAGGCTGGTGCAATTTTGGCACAAGATGCTCTGTCATTCAAACAGGTACTCTCCACATCTCGGTAGATCTTTATTTGTTTGAATCTTTTATTTAAAAATTATTGCGTCATTTTATTTTAGGAAGATCAAACCAACCAAGACGAAGGGATTGAACCTGCAAAGCAGTACCTTGAAGGAATTTTTAAACAGCTCACAAACTTTCTTTACCAGATCAAAGATGATGATCAGAAGCTCAATGAAAGACTAGAAAAGCCGGCGAAAAAGTATGATATATGGTTACATTTAAACTTTTGAAGTAGCTGATGAAAATCTCCAGCATAAAATATTTATGCTGTGTGGCTGCATCTTTAGCAGAATAAATTTTTGGGGTTTACAGATTCACGTTTTCGACGAAACCTGTCCGTCTTGTTTTAAATCGACCATTTTTTAACAACTATGAACCTGTTATGGCCTCCAAACTAGGAACTTACTTGGAGGTATGTATTACGATTCCAGAATATTAATACAAGGAGAACTTGAGTGTTTTATCTCCCTTGTCGAAATTGATTCGCGGCTAGTTAGTAGAAGCACGAAATGACATGCTTAAATCTCTCAGCCATTTTAGAAAGACTTGGGGCGACTTGATTTACTTGGTAAAATACGTAGAATAAGTGTAGCAGAGGTTGATCTGCAGACCGCAGGTTGTACGTCTTGGGTGATATTATCTGTCGTTAAAGGGCCCTGATCGTCTTAATATAACTGTCCTGCTTAGCTAATCATAAGTAAAAGTGCACATATGCATTGCACCGAAGGCACATAAATATAATCCCAGTCTTGGTAATAAAATAACCGTTAAAAGAGTCGAATCCATGTATACCACGAGTCACAAGAGAAAGTTAACAGTTTTAGATAATCAAGGCGATGATGATAAAGCGTGTAATGCAGTGAGTAGATATTTTCTAATAGTTGCTGATAACTTGAACATTACTTACATTTGCATATCTGAAGAAATTAAAGTGTAAATATTAAATATGTATGAAATGAATTACTCATTTTCAAATGAGAATATTTACTCGTTTAGTCTATTTACATTAAACTTTAACGAAGCCAGCTCCGTATAATTTTTTTCCCTATAGAATAACGACTCAGTCCAATGTCTTCATATCCGTAAATGGGGTCTGGAGGAAGATGGCATGATGAATCTAATGGAAAAAATCTTGTTCAACACGAATATTGTAACGTTGGATCTCACAGGTAACGGGATAGGCTCAGAGGGACTGAAAGCCATGGGACTCTACTTATTGAACAACCAAAACCTTAAGCACTTGCTGCTGGGTCATAACCGTCTAAGAAACCCTGGAATACAGTATGTAGTGTTCTTAATTTAATTTAATTTAACAACATTAGCATTTTCCTAATTCACATCCGCTGAGAATCAGATTAATTTTTTTTTCTCAGAATCATAACTGACGTACTACCACAATCAAGCTTGATATCCATTAATGTAGCGTACAATGACATCACTGAAGTTGGTCTTGATCCTTTCATGGCGGCTGTGGGGAATTCTAAAGTTTACTCTTTATACATTCTTGGCAATTGCTTCTCTCAAACTACGTGCAATGTGAGTTTCAAAATCTAAATTAGTTCTGAGAAGAAGGTACATTTGCATAAAGGATGGAGAGACGGTTGTAAGAGGCACTACAGAGAGTATAATTTTAAAATTAGATTAGTTTAATTGAATATCGTTTTTGATCAGATTAATTTGTGAATACAATCCTGAAGAGTAGTCTGAGAATCATTGATTTCTTTTTATTAGATATTGATTGCCTCTTGCCATCTTTTATCGTAATCAAAAACCACTGCTATAGCTAAATTTTTTTGCAGCTTATTAATGAATTGTTCGAGTCGGAATCTTTGCTTCGACAAGATTGCGATGTGGCTGTACAGGAAGTTGATGGAGAATTGGTTCTCTTGAGAAACTCGCAGGCTAGAGATATTAACGAATGGTATGAAGTACCTGCCGCAGTTGACATCGGTCTCTATTGCCCACCCTACTATATGGAGCAATATACACCTCCGAAGGTCACCATTTTTGGAGCCGTTGATGTCGAAGTGTGACAATTTTATCTTACATACATTATGTGACTTTCATTTATGTAATTAACCTTAAGCAGAAAAATATAACTCCACGTTCCTTATGATTGGGGCAGTATGAAACAAGTTGAAATTGTAAAGATTAGTGAGTGCTAAAACCTGTTTGTAAGTCAGTCTGTAGTTCATTCATGAATTAAGCAAGATGTCTGAAGTAATATCGTAATAATAATATGAAAATAGATCATAACTCCAGCCGAATTTGATTGATGCAACTTTGTACCCATACCCACTTTATTTGTGCAAATACAACCCACACTAGCCTACCTTCTCTCCATTGCTTTCACTGTTTCTAGTTTTTTAGCGAAGGGATGAAAATGAAAAGAATCGCATGTCAAAACAAGTGCGAGCGAAATTTCCTTGATACGATGAAATTGCCATCTAGCTGAAACTAGATTCCATCGGAATCGGAAAGACACAGTGAATGTAGTACTTATATTTTTGTCTGAAATTAAAGTCTTCATTATTTTAATTTGGTTTAGTCAATTAAGTTTGAAATTAGACTGTAATTTTGGTATGAAGGTCGGTTTCAAAAAATGTGTCTTTTAAAATATGTCCGACACAGTTCTTCGTTTGTCAAAAATCCCTTTAAAACTTAAAGGAAAATGGAAATTTTTAGATGGTTTAAACTTAAAAGCATACGCTCTATTTTCACGAAGAGATAGCCATGCGTGTGCAATATGTTGCTTGTATTATCCTAAGTCACCAAAATCGTTTCTTTTTTTGTGCATCATATTATATTTAATTCCTAAAGTCATCAATTAAATCTTGCATGAAGAACACAAAGTTTTTGCGGTTTCATGAGATTTGGTTTGGGCTTTTTGGGATGTGGCCGGAAATCAACTTTCCTTTTAGAGCTTTAGAGTTGTCCATATGTCATATCGCCCCATTTTTTGGCTGCATGCATGAATCATTTTTGTTTTTGTCACTATCCGTCACTTCTAATAGTACTTTCGTACTTATAGTAATTTTGTTGTAGTGTTTTGGATTAATTCATTAGAGTTAACAGTTGGGAGTAATTGCACTACAAAGCGAAAAGGAAGGCTCCAGATACAATGATTTTACTGGAAATTAATAACCGTATTTTAGAGGACACGCTCGCCTTGAAATTCAAAAATGCGCTTGCCGGGTAAGAAAATACTTTGAAAATCAGAAAACCTAATTATTTTAAAAAACAAAAAAAAAAAACCAATGGATCCGCCAACCTTTAAAATCAATGTCTTTATCTGTACCTTATTTTAATAATTTATTCTACATATTTACAGTAATAAACCAGAGTCAACTGACATAACCATCGCCGACTTTGATGGTGTTATGTTTCATATTTCAAATTTCAACAACGAGAAAACAAAACTTAAGGTTCAACATGTTTCATCAGCAATTTAAAATGTACTGATATGTTTAGTATGGCGCATTAATATTAGTTATTTTTTTAATATTTAGGTCAGTATTGCTCTCAAGTTTTACAAGGAGCTGCAGGAACACGGTGCAGATGACTTATTGAAAAGGGAATATGGAAATCACTTGCTTTACCCATCGGAAGAGGGTAAATAGTCAGATTTATTGAATCATCAATTCACAATTTGACATTTTGACTATTCAGCCAGTATTCATGTCCCGCAAATATTTTTAACTATTCCAGGCTACAGTGTATCGCTCTTAATAGACTTGGAAAATATTCCAAACGACTGGGAAGAACTCGTAAAAAAAGTCGGGCTCTTGAAGCGCAACTGCTTCGCTTCAGTATTTGAAAAGTATTTTGAGTTTCAGGCAAAAGGAATTGAAGGACAGACCCGAGCTGTTATTCATTACAGAGAAGACGAGACCATGTAAGTTTAAAAACTAGATTGTTTTATATACCC